>JAYJLV010075385.1:0-15049 GCA_036873485.1 Torymus texanus
TATATACACACACACAACACCAATGTGTACCACCCAGGCCGTCGCGCACTTAGTGCGTCATTTGTTTCTCTCCATCTGGAGGGCTTATCGTAATCTTTGACGTCGCCCGCAGCGGCACGATCGCCTACCTACCTTCCAACCTACTACCCCCCGTCGACGTTACGCGCGCGCTCAGCTTTATCGATATTAGCTCTTCGCTGCTACTACTGCTACTGCTGCTGCTGCATCGCGGTGTAGTGCATTACCTGTTTACCCGAGATTCAAGCGCGTGCACGGCGTTAATTGCAATTTGTTCTGAAAAATTGTGAACTGGATTAAAAGCAGAGGAAAGTGGTAAAAGTGATTCGTATATTGGTGAGAGGAATGAGAAGTAAGAGCAACATGTCTTTTTTCCTCGTTCTTGGTAATGAGTGAGAGGAGTTTTGGTTTTTATTTTTAGCAGGAGAGTTAATATGATGATTTACTATTGGTTTAGTAATTTCTTTTTATATAATATGCATTGTAACAAATCACATCAAAATTAAGGATTCTAAAAGTTAATCATTTGACAATAATAATAACGAGAAAAACTTATAAACACGATCTCACCTTAAATAAAGGGAAACCATCTTGCTTCTCTCCCATCTCTACCTCTCTTCATTTCCTACTCCGCAAATAAACGACGCAAACCAATCAACCAACCAACGAAAGCAAAACTATCCTTCTCTCTACCATTATCCAACGAAGTGGCTGTATCTCGACGGGAGTCGATTCACGGCATTCTGATCAAGCCAGCGACGAGTCTTATCACCGAAAAAGTTTTTTTTCTCTTCCCCCTTTCCCCACCTTCTTTCGTCTGCAACGAGAAAGTCGGTGGAGCTGACAAGTTCCTGATTAAGTGGATGGCGAGAGGTGGTAGGAGAAAAGCTTCGGCGAATTAATAAGTGTTCCGTCAAAGCTTTCTGAGGTGGAGAAGACGAGGAAGAGTCTGGTTGGTTTATTGTCGATTGGTAATGACTTCCAGGCAAGCAGGTTTTATTTATGAAAGTTCTAGTGTAAAACAATTTATATAGTTATTTATTATCAATTGTCAATGTTGCTCTTTTATTTATTTCATTCTATTCTAAATATAACTCCTTTTTATTATCAATACGAAAATATACAACCCACGTATCTTTCGATCAGCTCCTTACAATTTCATTATGAAAGTTCAACATATCCTTCACATGACCTAGACACTATACTACATACTTACACGACAAATCCAAATTTATTACAATATCCACTTACTTTACGCTCGCAAACACAAAAAAAATAGAAAGCTTTGCACCAATCTCCCATTCCAAGACCATCGCATCGTCCCACCACCAATATACGCAACCTCTCGCGAAATTACAGAATCACAATACCCCTTTGCCCACCTACACCACCTCACTCTCAGTCATCCCTATATTTGTCCAATATCCGGTCAACATCCACTACTACTACTACTACCACTACTATTACCTCTTCTCCCCTTCTCCCCTCTCTCTCTCTCACACGCTCTCTTCTATACTTCTTGGTCCGATCAATATTGGCTCGGCACACTGCGGATTTTTGCGCGCGAGCCGCGCGTGTACACACGGACGCACATATCCCGAGGATCTCTAACCGTATGTGTACACCTCCTCTCCCCCTTCAAGAAACATCCGGTGCCATTTCCTGAGGTCGCGCGCTCGCTCGCGTACCCCCGTCCGGTTATGGGATGGATGCTGAAAATTCAATTACGCAGGATTTATGGCAGTCGCTCGGGCATATTTATCGCGCGCTCCCGCACGCCCCCGCGTGGCAACCCAGAAGGTATGCGCTTGTGTATATATACATGTATATGTATGTATATACGTATACGCCCTTTCGCGGAGACCGAGAGCTTATTAATATCGCCTGGGCTAGAAGCGCACACCCGTTCGTTTAATATAGATGTGTACGTGTGTGTATATATGTATCTGTGTGAATGTTTGCTTGCGCATTTTTCGCGTGATACGTATGGGGACGAAGGTTTTGTTTATTTTTCAACCTTTTGGTTGGCTGGTGATGGTTGGGTCTTATTTTAAAGTGGTGAGGGAATAGATACCACTGGAATGAGTTGGGTTTATCAATGTCCATGATATATGTTGAACAAGGCGTAGAAAGTCAAATCAAGGGTCTTACAAGTATATCGTAGAATGTTGTAGAGTTTATTTCTAATTTTGTTCAAGGCTACTGTTTAGTTAAGTTTGAGGATTGAGACGAGTTCGGATGTAAAGACACTTTGATTTTATTCAAGAATTATAGAAAATTCATCTCACATAATTTTCAACAAAAAACACCTACTGGACTTAAATATCCTCAAATAGTGTACTTTAAATTTTAGAATACGTAGGTATGTACAAGACGGTGATAATCTAATAAATTAGTGAGAATATAAAATCGGCGTCCGCCTACCGGTAGCTGACTAAAATACACTTTTACTTATAAGCAAAACTTATATGATTTGTAAAATTTCGATATAATTATTAAACATATGTATTAAAAATATGTATAGTATTAAGCTTGCATATAATCAGAAAATCTTGCAAGAATTCATAAAAATTCGATTTCGTAATAACAACCCGAAACATACAAAAATCGACTGTACCACAGCTACGAAAAAAAAGTAGAAAAATAAACCATTCCATATACACCTTCACCCCGTCGCCAGCAATCCACACAGCATCGCGATGCAAGTCCGGTACGTGCCGCACCTCCTTATTCACTTATGCATCTTTTATTTCGCGCGGCGCGTCGCGTCGCGTCGCATCGCATCGTCTGCAACTCTCCTCTTCCCGATAAAAACTTCCTCGACCTCTTCTTCCTCTACTGTCCCCCCTCCTATTCCTCTTTCACAAAGAGCAAAGTTTTTGAATTTCGATCTTCGCGTTTCCGTACGTACGCACGAGCGCTCGCGCCAAGACAGCCAACTACGTAACGACGCTCTTCGCTCCTCCACCTCCAGGCAAAGTCGAAGAAGCGCATGGTATGCCACTCGAACCGAAAAAAGCGCCTCGGGGTAGTTTGCGTGTCTCCTCCTCTCTCTCTCTTTTTCTCCTTCTACTGGAAAACATTTTTGCGTTTCAAGGTGTATCTCTCTCTCTCTCCCTCTTTTCCTCTCGCTCACGTGCGCGTGCGACGGCAGAGAAAAGGTTCGACAAGAGGCATTTCCATACGCGTGTATTCCGCCGGGTGGCGTAACTCATTTTGCTATCTCTCAGCTGTGCGACGTACGCGCGTACGTGGTACGAGGATTGCGCATACATTTTCGAAACATATCAATAGCTCATATTTTCTCCTTTACGCGGCGGAAAATCTTATTTCGTTACGCTTGCGCGTGGTAGAGCCCGGCGGGGAAAGAGGGAGGAAGGGGGGAAGGAAATGCGGCAAAAATCGAGAGCGACATTCGTCAGCGAGCGCGTACGCGAGAGTAGGAGAGGAGACTCGTGACAGATTTATTAGATGCGGATTTTTATACCGTTACTTGAAAATCTTATTCCCCTCTCGCTCGCCTCGTTTTGCTATTCTTTTTTTGTCGTCGTTGTCGTCGTCCTCGTTGCTGCTGCTACTATTGCTGCTTCCTCGGACTGGGCTACGCTACTTCGTTGTCGTCTTTCTATTGGAAATCGTGATTCGAACGCGAATATTTTTAACGGATGTAAACACGATAATTCTTTATTTCGATTCGGCAAGTTGAATCAGCGTAATTGAATTTGCTAACGGACGTAACTGACTTGTTCATGTAAACTGTAGTTTTAAATTGATTAAAATTTATTAGATCAAGAAAGTTTGGCTTTCTTTCCATTCATTCGTGTCATCTATTACTGATGTGGCAGCGTTAAATATGTAGCATTCAATTAAAGATAATAAGGATACTTGAGAAATTCATCTTATAAAATTTCAATGATATAAGCGAACACTTTGACTATTGCAACTTCAAATTCTATTAGAGTAATGAGTTTATTAATTAAAGAACGCAATTTCATTAACAAACGAATAGCCTTGATTTACTCCTACTAAATTCTTTATAAAATAAAACATATCGTCTTGTACAAGAAACAATTCAAAAAGGAAATCTCCCACATTCCCTCGAAATCTCTGCCACCGGTGGCCATACCTCTACGCCTTTCCAAAACAACCAGCGTATATATTTCAAAGTCCCGCGTGCGCCATGAGCAGTAGCAGTAGCAGCAGAAGCAAACCTGCACTCGCCGCCTTCTGACTCGCGTAAATTGCCGGCCGCGCGCCGCTTATCTCGAGACTTACGGACTCCGTTTGTCCGGTGGTGCGGTGGCGGAGCCTTTTCCGATAAAAATATCCAGCGTCCTCTTTTGTTTTTTCATCGCGCGTGAATCAGGTCTCAGCGACGATAAATGTTATTCCCGACGACGCTTCCACGAAAATCGATTTTGTAGGCGACAGTATAGAGGCGAGTTATGATGAATCGCGTTATTTCAGTGTGATTAAAAAACGGAGCGGCGAGTGGCGGACCGTATATAAACGGAGATGAGTGGATTTACGTTTTTCTTGTGGCTGGGGAAAAGTGGAAGGAGATCGGTTGATGGCGTGTGGGTAATGCGTATCTTTATTGTATGTATGTAGCGGTGTGATGAGTTTAATTGAGTGTCGGTTTGTCTTTTACTCGTGTATATATATATGTGTAATTTGAAAGTTTAAAATTTAAAGATGACAATATATTTTGAATAATTGTAACAAAGAAGATCACATAAGCTTCTTTTCTCGAGATATGGGTTGACAAATAATAATTCGATCTTGAAAACACGTATGAGGTTTAAAAAACGTTGTTATTTTCACGGACTGCAACTAAAACAAGGAGTACACCAGGAATACAGGTCCTAGATTTAGCGAAAGACACCTCTTTATCACAAATAATGAAATGGGGTATGTTTTAAATAGGTCTTATCTAGATATCCAAGCTATTTATTTTTATAAATGAACTATTTTTGATAAAATCATATAGCTTTGCGAATATTCAAGTTACAAAAATAGTTATAAAAGTGTATAAAAATTGATAGAAGTTTTAATATCAGCGAGATATTGATTTCCCAAGAAATTATAAGTTATTAAAAATAAAGTAAGGAAGTGACTAAAAATTTTTTTCCTTTTCTGAATAATTTTATGGATTGTATATTTAGCGTCTATTTTGAATAGTTCATAACTTGCTAAGAAATCAATATTTATTAACGAAACACAGCTTATATTATAGCTTTTTCTAACAACTTTTATATACTTTTATGATTATGACTATTTTTGTAACTGAAGTATCCGAAACCTTATGATAAAAAAGTGAGACATGAATTTTATCAAAAATAATGTATTTTCATCAAACTAATGAAGTTTTAACAAAATCCAGGACCTGCATCCCTGGTGTGTTCCTTGTAAGTATTTATCTTACAAGTACCAGAAAAAAAGCTTGTCCTTACGCTGTCTTTAATCGCTTATAAT
This sequence comes from Torymus texanus, assembly GCA_036873485.1. Lineage (NCBI taxonomy): Eukaryota > Metazoa > Arthropoda > Insecta > Hymenoptera > Torymidae > Torymus > Torymus texanus. The sequence goes on from JAYJLV010075385.1 coordinate 5,494, forward strand.
TTCTTGAACAATTTTTACTTCTGTAATAAAATAGAATAGTAGTAAAATAGGTAAATAGTAAAATAAACAAATTTAGCTTTTAACTTGTTCTGTCTTTTTTACAATTTTTTTACTCGTTTTCGTAACATAAATATTTGTAGAGCTACAGGCAATAAGAGAGACATCAGTTTTCAACAAAAATGTATTTTTAAAATTACCTAATCCATATTTGAAGAAAATGGACGTATGGATACTAATCACTGGTACTTGGCTGCATTTTTAGACGAAAAATCGACTCTCCAAGCTGAATCAAGATCCGTTTACCCATTATTATGCACTCTTCTTACAAGTGAAATTAAAAAGGTAATTGAAATTCATAAAGAAGTATCCCTATTACGAAAAGATTCTTAATTATTTATTATATGAAAATGAAAAATTTTGTGTTAAAAATTACTCGTTGAGTGGAAATTTAATCATTAATTATAATATTAGTTCAATTAAAAAAATAATTCAAAGAATTTGAAACTTTTTAAATGTTTATTTAATTACGTGATGAAATTTAAATTACACGACTTCATATACCTAGGAGAAATAAAATTTTTAATTCAAAATCATAAGTAACTTTAGATTAAATTTTTAATTAAAAATATGTACAGGGATGACGTTTTTCTTCGATAATTAAAAATACACTTTCTGTTTTTAATTTCTTAACCTCCTGCTTTAAATAAACGCTCAGTCAAACAATATGGAAATCAGCAATGGTGAAGTGTGTGTGTGTGTGTGTGTGTATATATATATATATATATATCATAAGTGCTTTCTTGAAACCAATGAATTTAAAAAATTTGAATAATTACTTCCTCCCGGCAAAAGATTTCACTTTGAGAGTCTTGTGTATTGAACCTTACTAATTTCGGATTTGTAAAAATAGCCTACTACTTTACTGTGCAAATTTTTATTTGGCAGTGATTAATCAGTCCTTTATTCACATTTATATTTCATCTGGAGTGAAAATGAACAATGCCTATAAATGGGCATGATTAAAAAATGGGCACGGAGGAATTCAGGTGCGCGGAAATAATTGAATGATCAATTAATAAAGTGAAATGAATTCTAAATAAATATTTACTCATCAACGCCGGTGTGAGCACACAGATATGCCGAAAATTTAATTATGATTTTTCTTTATTTAAAAATACCTATTGGTAATTTTCCAAGCCCAATTTCGTTTTATACTTTCCTTTAATAGAAATAATTTGAAAGTGCAATCATATTAATTGATTCTGATGAAAATTCGTCGATTTTACAATCGACTTTATTCCAGTAAATGTACAATGGTAATTGCGTTTTACCCTTTAAAAATATTAGTTTATAAAACTTAAAGTGGTTTTGATGACATAAACCTTCTCTCAATAAATTAAAATAGTTTAATTAATTGATTTATCTATTAAAATATACGATGTATAAAATTTCAAAAAATTTTTTAATGAAAAAAATTTCAACTTTATTCGGTTCCCAATTTGGATCATCAAATATCCCAAAACCAAAAAGATGGAAAACCTTAACCCTTTCCCTACCCTCGTCGACTCATTAACTCAAAGCAAAATATCCGCTCACTGTACACGTATATAATTCCGTTTTATCGCTATGAATATTCTGGCGGGAGGCATGCAATTAACTTGGTGAAATTGACGAGCAGCTCGCGTCTTAAGTAGATAAAAGACCCTCAAGCATCGGGTTTCGAGTCGCTTTCTCTCCGTCTCCTCTTTCCGGAATTTCCGGAAAAATCGATCACAGAAAAAGAGCGACAGAAAGAGACGAGCTGTATCCTCGAGTGTGTTCGCCAGAGGAAACCCGTGCCCGATTGTTCGCCGTAATCAGCGTGAGGAGGGCAAAGAAGTAAGAGAGAGAAAGAGAGAAAGGAAGGAGGAGATCGAAAAGACTATCGGCTTAAGGGAAGTTGCGCCAAAAGGCGATTTCTGTGTAAGCGCACAGTATCGTGGGTGTGTGTAACGAAAGCCAGCTCACTTTGCTTTCCCTTTGTTGGCTTAGCGTGATTCTTATTTTGAGTTTGCGCTGAGGGTAGAAACGTGAACTGAGTGTGTGTATGTGTGCTTATGCAAATACGCTCTGCGCATTCTCGAGGTAAAAGGCTGGTTTTGGAAAATCTTTTTAAAGTTGTTGATTAAAGCTGCCGCGACAACAGTGCATTTCGGAAGTATATATACATATTTTGAAATTTTTCAGTGAACCAAAAATAAAGTTTCCAGTGTATTTTTGTAAAGTTTACTACAGTTATGCGATGTGGATAATACGAACAAAGTGTACTTGGAATTTTAATTTCGAATTTTGAAAATATCTTATCCGAATCTATACTTTTCCTTTCTTAAAGTATAACTGGAAAATGTGATTACTCCATTAAAAATGTAAAGAATGAATAAAAGAGGAATGTCAAACAGAAAAGAGTAAATCGCACTACCGCATCTTACCCTCTTTCACTAGGCTCTTTTGTCGAGGTCAACAAATCGCCCGCAAAAGAACAAAAGAAAAACACGTCGACTAACACACATTACCCGTCGACTCATCTTACTATGGCAAATGCGCTTTAATTAAATTTCGCGCAAAACTCACACTCGCGTCTCCCCGCCGCAAAGGCCCAGGCGTGCGCTTGCAGCTTTCAAACCCATAATCTACCCTAATTAAATTCCGAATGAACTGCCGCTGCGTCTCTCACTATCTCTCTCTCTCTCTTTCCCTCTCTCTCTCTTCCTCGTAAAAAAAGCATCACAAAGCATCAAACGTTTCCTCTCCCATTAATTCTTCAAACACACACGCACGCGTGAGCAACTGTCTGCACAAAATTCCAAAACGTCGCCCTTTGACGCGACTCGTTTACGGGCAAAGGAGAGACAGAAGGGAGGCAAGCTTTTTTCTCTCTATCTCTCTCTCTCTCTTACACTCTCGCCTCGCGCACGCTCGAGTGGCTTTCACCGTTGCGCGCGAGCGCAAAGGATTGTTGCGCGGTCGATACTTTTCCCGCGCGCGTAAGTATACATATATACATACACACCTATATATATATATATATATATATATATATATATATCTACCCCGAAAATGCTGCTGCGCTTGAGCCGCGTTTCCATGACAACCGACGACGCGCTTTTGCCTCCCGACTCTATATACACGAGCTCTCGCCGTTTCGCACTTAACCGTTCGGAAGTAAGTGCGAGAGATCGAGATTTTGGATGGGAGTGGCGTGAGGGAGTATAGGAGGAGTTGCTTTTAATTAGGCACGCTGATGGCGCAAGCGAGCGCGTACTACACCGACATTGCCGGGATGTATCGTGAGAGTTAGGCGAGAGAGAGAGAGAGAGAGAGAGAGAGTATATAGGCTGCGGAGATGGTGCGTGATGCTTAGATGAGTTTGCGAGTTTTGCAAGAGAGAGAGAGAGAGAGAGAGGTGTAGTTGTAAGGCGAGCGTTCATTGAAAGTTACACGACGCATGATGCGTCTTTTATGATATAATAGGCAGCGAAATTCAATACGTATGTATTCAATATAATAGACGGATTTTGTAGTGTGTACCTAACAGTATTTATAGGTGAGTTGAAAAGAATAGAGTGATTTACTCGAGCGAACGTACACGTGACGATGAACGTACGCTGCGAGTTACTTCGGATTGTGTGTTGACCGTAAAAAAATATTTGTCTCGTCTTTCTCCCTAAAATACGACATATCGTAAAAGAAACAAAGCTGGCCGATATATTTTTGGAGCCTTATTCTTGTAGCTTGAAAATTACACCTCAAATGTTCTTTTTGATTTGTACGATTGGGAAAACGATTTCATAAACAAGATCAACTTATTTTATACATTTACAAGCGTATAAATTACACGTAAACATCATGCTTATCACCTATGAGAAAATAGAATAAGTTTGTTGAAAATATTTTTATTTATATTATGAAATATAAAATTTTATTTATTAACACCAAGATATAGATTATCTCGTTTCGTGAAAAATCACTCCGGTAAACTCAATTTAGAGATATATACGTAGTAGATTTTTACCAGTCGCACGTTTTCTTTCTCTCTCTCTCTCTCTCTCTCTCTCTCCTTCTATCTCTCTGTCTCTCTAGGCGACGCACAGGACGAGCACGATATGATCGTTCATGCGTGCGTAAGGGATTTCAGGATTTGCTGTGGCGGCGTTTTTCTTCCTTCGATGGATTTTGGAGATATTTGCTTCCACGTATACAGCTACCCGCGCTATACGCAGGAATATATACTGCGTTTATTAGCTATGAATTGGAAATTTGTTGACCAACAAATTTTACCAAATTTCGGAGAATAGTTATGATAATATCTTGTTGTAGGTTGAAACTAAATGAAGAAAATGTAAACAAACGTATTATTAGATGTTAATAATAAAATACGTTATAACAACTTGCCGTAGTTCGTTAAAAAATACCTTCTATACCGTATTCACCTGTATTTTTCAGAACAATAGGCTTTGATAAATCAAGAGAAATGTAACAAATATAGCAAAAATAGCAAACCATCGTTTGGACTTTCTTTTCATTTTTTAAAGCATTATTTCTGAAGCCTCCATATACTCACCATTCCATAAAAATAAAAAAACAAGACGCCATCAAATTAACAGCACTTAACAAACAAACTACCACTTTAAACTTCAACCACACTTTGCCACACTTCTCACAGCATTTTCAGGAAAACATCGCAGACACGTTGCCTCTCTTCAAAAGCTTCGCGAACCACGCCATCCAGAATTCTCGATCATTCACGGGAAAATTGCCACTCGTCAAACATCTGCCTTTCACCCCCTCGTCCCCGCTCTGCACGTAATCACTCTTCCGGCACCTGAGCCTCAGTCGGAAGACCGAAGAACCGCGCGTCTGCACCTGAGAGTCCATTCAATATGCGAGTATCAGCGACGCATAATGACGGAAAGACGGTTCAATTAAAGGGGGGGGGGCAAGCAAAACTCAAGAGCGTGGTGTAAAGCCGCTTAGTGATTTTCCAGGCTTGCGATCATCAGTGCGTGGGTTTCGAAAAGGCTTTTTGTACAGCTACTGTACGGAATATTTGTTAGGTGTGATTTTTGTAGATTTTAAAGTAGGTTGCGTTGCGCGTCGTCGTGTATTTCTATTGCAACTTACGGGAGTGTTGCTGTTGTAAGTGATTCTCGGTAGTTGCATATTGTGTTGATGTTTTCAATCCTTCCATCTTCTTACGGCTCTTCGAGAAATGCGCTTGGATTCTACGAAAATGCTGCGTTTATAATTGCGGAAATTAAGGAGATGTGTTTTGCTTTGTTACTACGTACTATTATGTAAGCTCACGTGTAGTTTGTATACGTTTGAATTAACTGGTAAACAGTATTTAAGAAGTATTGACGCATAGTATTTGTAACCTGAGTTTTTCAATGATTTAACTTAATTAAGTATGCTATTTTTATTGTATAGTCTTGGTTTATATCTGTTATAACAGTGAAATAACTATTGGAAAAATATGAAAATGATAATAATATTAGTTTTATTTGTTACTAGGATAATACAGTCAAAATAAAGAGACAGAAATAGACATCATAAAATATCCATAAAGATTCCGACAGATATATATTATTGTCTTCTTCTAAATAATAAGCAAATTTAGATTTTTTAAATATTTAATTAAATACGAAATTCTGCTGGTAGAAATTTGTCTATTAAAAATAGGGTAGAATCTCAATAAATGGTCAAGAGAAATGACTAATTATTGACTCCCGGTGAAATGCTTTTTCTGACATTATTCACACATTTAATAGATTGGGAGTAACATAAACCTAAGTTTTGAATTTTCGTTCCCAGTTTTCTTATAATCTTGGCGTTGAAATCGGTGAAATTCAATAATATCTAAAAGTTTAGAAAAATATAAACAATATACGGAGACTAAAAAATAGTTTACAGCACTCCTTTTGATAAATATTCAGTAAAATTTATTTATTTCTATTTGATTCTGTCTTTCTCACTTCCCATCATAATAATAAGCCTTTTTAGCCATTTTTTGACTCATTGTAATGGTCAAATTTAGTACCTTTAAAATGGACAAAAACAAACTTGTGCCGATGATCAAAAAAGGCCACTCCATTTTTTGATCTATTTAATGTTCGACTAATGTGGAAAAAGCATTTCACCGGGAGCTAAAAAGTAGACAAGAAAAATACCTATTTTATGGACAAATCTAAAATAAATAGTCAATTATTGGGTAAAAGTGTTTTGGATTTCCACCAGGGCCAGAATAAGTTAAATGATAAATTGTAAATTAAATTTTAAGTACTGAAAGCACAGTTATTAATCAATATTCTTATTTGAATCAATAAAATATAAAATAAAATTACTTGCAAAATAACAAGTTTATTTCCTCTAAAGGATTTAATAATGAAAATAATATTTCAGCGATAAAAACGTCATGATTTTAACACAAATTTTACACTCGGTATATTTATTCGAGCGAAAGACAATTTTAAAAGAATATGAGATACCGTAGTACATTTTCACTTTATAGTGGCGCACTTGTCTTTTTCCCTACCTCGTTTGTCTTTAACCAGGTTCGTCGACTTACCGTAAAGTACTTAAGTTCTCTTCGTAGATTTCAGGGCAAATCTGATTTCCCAACGTTCGTTAGGTCTAATCGAATAAGCATCGGCGAGTTTTCTTTAAACGCTTCTTTATTTTCCTTTTTACAGCTACGAATAATAATGTTTCAATATTGAATTTCCATGTCGAGCCAGGCTTTCACGTAAAATTTATGATGTAACCTGTAAGAGTACGTTTCCTGCGAATTTAAATATTTTATTTTACAAAGCGTATCAAATATAATTGATATATATATTCAAGTATCAAAGCGTTAAATTCAAAGTATAAATCTTATTCGGATTCATTGATCAGTAAATAATCATCCGTAAAAACAACATCCTTCTTTATTTACAATCTCATTATCACTATCATCACACCCCTCCGACCCTACGTTAAACCCGAATTATTTGAAAACACTTACAACCCTTCTAAGAAAAAAAATCCAACCCCCTTCCGCAACATTAACTTCCTCCGATTCCTCGATTAAATTCCCTTCCCTCGACATCTCCCCCCCCTTCCCTTTACAAAAACGTTTACGACTGCTTGCCCTCCTCTCTCTTTCTCTCCTTTCCTCTTAACCCACATTCAGCAGCTACGACGAGCCCCGAAACAGAACCACGCGATGAAAAAGCAAAGAGGGCGGAAAATGAAATAAAACATGGGAGGTCGCGCGCTGTGCTCGCGCACAGAGTAACCGCAATTAAGAAGCCCGAGATTTCCGGAAACACAGAGAGAGAGAGAGAGAAACTCGTCCTCATTTAACAATTCCTCACGGAACAGTTTCCTGTATACGTACAAATATTCCGTCTTGCTCTCTCGTGTGTACAGACACGATGAATTCCCAGAGCCTACGAGGCTGGAAGCTGATTGGCGTTCCGAATTAATGCGCACGCCGCCGGGGGGCAGACGACGCGGTCGAGGCGCTTTTTTCTGCTCCACTGTACGTGTATGTATATATATAAGGAGAGGGAAAGAGAGAGAGAGAGAGACTCGGTGTCGTCGTGGCGGTCGTTTTTGTAGGCGCTGTGAAAAGCACGTCAAACAAAAGAAATAGTTTTTCCGCGGCTGCAGCGGCGACGACGACGGCGCTGGAGAGAAGAGAGTTTAGTTGGCTCGAGCTACAGCGGCCGGGGAGTGCGCGAGGCGGGCAGAGAGGGGAAGAAAAGGGGTGGAGGATTGTCTCGGAGATTTTTAAAGAGTTAGTTTAGCCGGAAAATTTGGACTGTAAATAATAGAGTTTGTAATGGTTAATTATATGCGTTAATAATGTTAAACGATAAATTAATACTGGACAAATTCAAGTAGCAAATAGTATTTATGCTGTAGACAAAATTCCTGACTTATTTAAAACATAAGTTTATCTGTTTGCTATAGTTTTGTAAAAGTATCGATTTGCATGTTAAACAGTAACTTGAAAGCATCGAACAACTAGTAAATTTGTTGTCGATTATTGGATATCAGTAATGTCTTTAGATGATTAACTGAAGCACTTTTCAGATAACTTATCCGACTGTCAATTATCTAAAACCTATCAATTAACTATTATTACATTACGCGAGAACAATAGCAATAAATCTTAGTTGTATTAATGTTCGGGTATCGCCTACATACGACTTCTATATGAGCTTTATCGTTTTATCGATGTAACAATAACGATGGAAATCAAACCATCAAATTATTACCAAAAATATCAGACATGAGGGAGCAAAGGTAAATGTCTTAATGTATTAAAATACTACCATATTAATATTATTTATACACATTAAAAATGTAAATTCAAAACATTCGTTCAGATAACTCAGTATTTTTTTCTCTGCGACTAAATTGCTATACGTACCCTTTTATATCATATCTTAAAGCAACTCCCAACCGACCTTTACAACCCCTATTTCACCCACCAAAATCCCCAGCCCGAAAACTCCAACAACCCTCTGCCTTCCTCCTCCTTCTCCTCCTCCTCCTACACCCCTTCGCATTCCTCATTCCTCACTTACACGACTCGTCGCGCAACAAACCCCGGCAAAAATCAATTTCTACACGCGCACTCCCACACACACAGCTTCCCCGACTGGCAACAGTCCCACATACTCTCCTCCGCACGTATATATATGTGCATATATATATATATATATATCTATATATATAGCGGTACTCGGGCGCTCTCGACCAGTTTCAAGCGCACTCCGAAGCGCGCAACCTTTTATCGCGCCATCCGGCCGTGCGCGCAGAGGCAACCGCAGCCGTGTCTTTTCTCACTCTTTGGTGTGTAAGAGAGAGAGAGAGAGAGAGCGAGAGAGTGCGTTGTCTTATCGGCGAAGGATCGAGGTTGCTGCTGCTGCTGCTGTCGTAGCTCTCGTATAGTAGTGCTGGCTCGTAAATTGCGCATCGTAGTATACGGTATAGGTGTAAGGGTATGATGGGCTGGCCTGGTTGGTCGCTTGTCGAATGGTAAAATAGGTAGTTGAACGGGGCTGTTCGAATACATTTTTGATATGGAAATTTGAGAAAGTAATGAGCTAGAGGTTATGTCGTGAAATTTTTATTATAACTGGTAGATCATTTGAAATGGAAATTTTCTAAGACTCTTATAGTTGTTTATATACATATTTGCACTTTATGTGTTTTATTTGAATATCTTACAACTTCGGGTATCAGAACTGTAGTTTTTCAATGTACAGCAGGCAATTCTAATATTTCAAAACAACTATTGTCAAACAGTAAAAAACAAAGATGTTCATGCGCTATTATTCGAAATCAGGCAAATAATAATACTATTATCTGTGTTAGGCACACTGCACAAATTGATTTATTTGAGTATTTCTGTCAATCAGTTGTTGGGGAATCCTGTAAGTAGTACGATTCTCTGGGATTTTTTAGGTGGACTTATGGTTCTATCAAAAATATTATGTATCGAATCTACCTGTTACGGACTGTATGA
>JAYJLV010075396.1:0-15048 GCA_036873485.1 Torymus texanus
CTTTTGGGGGTTGTTAATGTAAGAGATACTTTTGTTTGTAGAAGACCCTGTTGCGTAAACAAGATTATTTGTTTACGCAACATCTAAATTTATGCGACATCTAAATTTAAAGAATAATTTTTAAAGAATAAAAAGTTAATTGGATTGGATTACTGGGTGCTGGAAATAATAAAAAGTCTTACAGAAATACTCGTCTGACCCAACTTGATCATCTACTACTTTTATTTATTAAATGTATCAGGCATTAAATGCTCGTAAAACTTTTTGAAATTATAATACTCTCAGCATGGGTAGTTCTAAGTTGCACTATAAATTCACAAGTAACAATCTCAAATTGAACATGCCTTCCTCAATCCATCTCCATTTGAACAACACATGAAAATCACATTTTTCTACACCACCCTATTAAAACCCCTGAGAGCGGCGCATTGCACAACCAGGGGCAATCAAATCGCAACAGAACTCCCACAAAAACATGCAACAATTAATATTCATATCGAATTCGAGCCACTCCTCCTACCCCCTCCCTGAAAATCCTCGTCTCACCCACCAATGAATTCGCAATCGCTCTCTCTTTGAACACTCTCCGCAAACACATCCAACTACCACTACACTACTCCTATCCACTCGTTCCCGCGCGCGACCCATTCGCTTCGTTTGCGAAATTAGATGCAATCGAGTGGCCCTCTCAACGTTCTCTCACCCTATTCGTCACATATACACACACACACACACATATATATATACACATTCGTAAACTCGAAGACGTACGTACTTACGCTGCTTTCTCGCTCTCTCGCCCCGCGGACACCATGTCCAATTAGTAGCTGCGGTCGTAGGGCTTGTCCTCCAGCGAGCGAGCGCTGATATCTTTCTCTCTCTCTGGACGAGAGAGAGAGAAAGAGAGAGAGAGGAACTTAAATGAAATTCGAGTTTCGAGAATTCGTGTCTTGATTAAAACTTCGGGGCGCAACGACGACGACGACGAAGACGACGACGACGGAGATGTCGCGAGCGTTGCAGCTCCGTGGCGCTCGTAGTTTTACGGCGGTCGAATGGGCGCGCGCAACGAGGCGAGAGACATTCCGGTGGAGAAGGTGTGTGCGCACCTTTCTCTCTCTCTCTCTCTCTCACTCTCTCTCTCTATCTCTTTTTGTTCTGTTCGTTTCAGACTGGCGCCGATGTTGTTTGCGTTAACAAGGATGCGAAGGGAGAAGAGACGATGGTTCGCTGTTTTGGTTGAAGTGTGCGGGTGGTGGGTGAGAGCGCGTTTGGGTGAAATTCCTTTTTATAGATTGGATTACACGTGTAGAATAATTCGAATTTTTCTGATGTTGCAAAAGTTCTTTTTGTAGAAAAATGAGAGCCTAGAACTGTTGATTGAATCATACATGAATTCGAAATAAATAAATCATTTCGAATGTAATTTAAAACCGTACATATATAAGCAATCTAATGTCAACAGTATTTTTAGGTTTTGGGATTTGCTCAAATTAAGTAAACGAAGACATTTCTGTCGATCCATAATCTAACTACCAACTACATCACACTGTACATAATCCCCAAAATACCTATAACACAAATAACACCCAAGCAAACAGAGATAATCTAAGCACACGAATAAAAATCCAATACCCTTCCAAATTTTTCGAAAAAAATATACACCCATACTATACCAATACCATCCGCACACTCGATAACGCCACTCACCCTGCAATTTGCCGCAATAAAGAAAACCCCCGCCGACCGATTCAACCATCCCCTAACTCCCTTCGAGAAACGGCATCATATCGCCGCGATATGGAATTCTCACGCGCGCGCGATCTCCGAAATACCTAATAAAAGAAAATCTAGCGCGCGCCGTATAAATTCAGCCGGCCGGTATAATTTTCACGCCCGCTGGGGCGGGAAGAAAAGCGCCAGGAGCAAGCGGCGGCGACGACGACGACGACGCCAGTGGCCATCGTGCGCGTAGATTCAATGACGGCCCCCGTCGTAGCCGGTTAAAATGATATAGACGGCGCCGGGGGCGATCGTAGAATTTTTAGAGGTGTACTGTCGAGAGCGCGAAAATGGCGGAGAAAACGAGACGGGGAGAAAAAGACTTCTCTCTTTTCGTTCCTTTATCTCTTTATAATCTTGCGAGCGAGCTATTTCCTCGCTTATACGTCGCGTCTTTTAATTCCGTTCTTGTATAGCTTTTATCGTCATCTGCCTTTATTTCGTAGCGTCCGCTCGAGCTGACTTTTTTTACGAATACACGACGAAGACGTTCGACAACTATATACGTGAGAGTAGAAGCATTTTTATGAAAGCGCAAAAATTCGCAGCGACAGTCACGTTGGGAATTTCGTCGAAGTATAGTATTACTTTTATTGCTTTACACACTGGATTACACTTTCTTGACATTCGTTTCGCATTATGTTTTGCACTGTCCGTGCGCACTGTTACTTTTTGCTCGGCTTTTATTGCTGGAAGGGAGAATGAGAGTTTAGCTGGATGGGAAAAGAATTGGTTTGCGTAAACGGAATGGCAGCTGTACATGTGATTTCTTCTGAAGAGCTTTAGACGAGACGGAAATAAGAGCTGATGCGAGGATAAAAAGTAAGGGGAACGAGCTATTATGTAGCTGAATCATATGTGACAGGTAACTGAGTTTAATTAACATATTGTTTCTGTTTCAATGTTATTAATTTATTTATGATTCTGCAACGTCTGCTCATATTATATTTAAAATGAACGATGTTTTTGACATACATCCATTAATATATTTACTAAATAAAAGTCACTGTCAGAAACTTGATGGAAAACATGAAATAGACATGACGAACAAATCTAAAGTTTATATTATATTAAAATATAACGAAATAATTTTTTCGCATTTGAATAAAATCATTCACACAAATTTAAATGAAATCTTTATTAACATTATTTTATGCTGTAAGAAATTAACAAACTACAAAATCCATAAAATCCTATACTCATCAGATAGAATAGATATAATAGAAATAAAAATAACCGTCACAGTGTTGAACTTACATTCGTACCCTTGATCACTTAAAATAATCAAAGTTTCTATTTCAAAAGCCTCTCGCAATCTTTCTACGCACTAAAATTTTCAATCCGGGAATTCTACTTTCAAATTTAATCAGCAAAAAACCTGCCGCTAGCCACCGATGATTCGATTCCAAAGTTAAATCGATGCGATTTCGCACTTCCTTTTTCCCCATGCACGCAAGCCATTTATTTAAACAATCCCCAGTTTCTACCGTCGACACCGTCGCCGACTACTACCACTACTACTTCGCACCCACGAAACTTTATTCCACTTATTTTCTCTCTTTCACTTCCTCCTACCTTTCCTCGCTTTGGAAATTCAAGTCGCAACGGGCACCGTTGTCTCGAAAGAGAAAAAGACGCGCGGCGAGTTTCCGTCAAAATTAAGACGGACGCGGAATGCCAAGATTGCGTGGTCTGGCTTCGCATTCTCTCCGCGCTCAGATACGTTTATGCAGATATTTTTTATCCGGGATATAGCGCACATTTTTCCCAGCGGGGCGCACGCGCGCGCGGGGCCGGATTACACGATGAAATTGCGCCGTGGTGCGCGAATAGTCGTGCGGAAGGATTATCGGGGCAGCCGCTGTGTATCGGTATCGGGAACGCGCGCAGGGAGATATTAATTTTGGTGTTTATTAGATGGAGCAGAGGTTTCTCGGAGGTACGGTAATTTGGCATGGGTTTTACTTTACCATGGAAAAGTAAGATTTTTCAATAAAGTTAATTTTCATTGGTAATGGTTGTTGTAGAGGTGCATTCTTAATGGTATTTTTCTTGTATATTAATTTTTAGTAGTAAATGATAATTTTTAAAAGAACTTACATGACTGTGCTTATTTATACGTGGGATATACTAAAAAACGATAAATGAGGATTTTCTAATTTCAATACAGTAAGAAACAATAAAAAAGATTCTGTGTAAAGTTATTATCAGGCTATTTTCTTTGTAGCATATGATACCGATGGAAAAGCTCTTTTAATTTTCCTTTAAAAAAAAAAAAAGAACCGTATTGTGTTCAGCGTACAGTAAAGCAAGAAAAATTCTTTCAACAATAGAAGCAGAATTTATTTCTCTGAAAGAATATCCATCGAACCAGTTGTTTACAGTCCGCGACAATAAAAAAACGGCATAAAACTCGGGACGTTTATTGAAACAGTTGTTAACACTTCACTTTGATATATTGCAGACAATGGGAAAAGAGTAAAGTATGCCAATAAAATTGCTGACAATAGTTGTTGTCTTGGCAACTCTTTCTCTGTTTGAAGAAAATTCTCCGATAATATATTTGTACTCCCATGGTACAAAATAAATATGTAACATTATTTAATGGCAAATATTAGGTTCATTAACGTACAGATGTTAGATAGCTTCCGTATTTTCTAGTCCAAAATATAACGTCAAACTCCATGATCAATGGGTCTCCCATGCGCTAAATCCATTCATAATCTCATCTCATTATAATCTCAATAGAGAACTAATTACATTCAGCGTATATGAAGTACTTGTCGTCACGCCATTGATCCAGCCTCTAATACGACCATTTATCAGCCCACGACGACTAATAAATGCATCAGGAATAAACGGTAATAGTCAAAAGGTAAAAACTCTAAAGAATGACTAAATCTGAAATATAATAAACGTATTTTTTGTTGTCTTTTTTTGTTTATAATTAGTGGAATTATTCTTTTTGCTTAGATAACATAAATTTATTATATTAAAGTTCATTATTTTTGTGTTACTTTACAAATAATTATACTTTTATTTATCTCATAAAGATATTTATATAAACATGGGAAAAATAAGAACAATCTAAAATATAACACAATTATCATCCAAACGTTTCCAATATGCTCAACGAACTAAACATCAAATGTTTCAACCCACGACCAAATCCTGCTTATCACATTGCGCCATTAACCCAATAAATAACCCTCTACCGAAGCTCCATCGGATAAAAAAAATACCTCCCAACTCAATCAGCCGTGACTCTGAACGTCTTACTTTCTCGCTCACTCTCCTCTATCCCACCGCGAAACCACGGCCTAAGTGACTATAACCACCCCGCCAAGCTAGCGAAAAAAAGGGCGCCACCACCACCGTTGGCTCTATTAGCCACTCCAATCCATTAGGACACGTAGGAGAACCTCGCCAGCCATAGAACGAGAGACAGACAAAACCATCGGCGTAATCGTCGTCGGGGACTCCCTCGCAACTTCTATACCCACCCACATGCTGGCACTGGGCCTCGATAAGATTATTCTCGAAGGTGATTTACTCGCTCGCGAACGGGACGTCCATTCCCACGTAATTTGGGACAATCCTCGTATATACAGGGGCGTAAAAAATTAACCGACCGCGTGTGCGCGTGCGCGTGTACAAATCAAGATAATGGCTGATATTTCACGGGTAATGCAATGGTCGCAGGGCGAATTCTATAGGTCCCCCGGGGATTTAGCTAGCCGTCGCGGATTCTCCAGCTTCGCTTATGGGGGAGATGTTGGATGTCTGTGTGTGTGTGTGTGTGTATGTGGATGTCGGTACGGGTCGCCATGGCAGAAGACCGTCATCTGTATCAATACGCGGAAGACGAACTGCGCGCGCACCCGGTATGCGAGGGTAGGAGAGGGAATACACTGTGCAAGGTTGAGGTAATTCTTGTGATGGATCGCAAGGGGCTTTTATTGATGATTTGTTGGGGAGTGTGATAATTAGGACAGTAGGAGGATAATGGGGTGCAGCAGGATTGCAATGTTTATTTCGATGGTTTGAACAGAATAAAACCAGTGAAGTGTAAGGTGACAATGTTATAGATGGTTTCATGGATTATTAGATGGGTATTGGAGATAATGTATGATCACGATATAGAAAAGCATAAGTTGCGCTATTAATAGGTCATGGTTAGATTGCGAAAGTAGGTCAACTGCATTAATCTTGAGATAATCTAATCTAATTCCACAAAGACAATTTATTATTTCTGTCTTTTTCATAAAATTCCAGATAATCGTCAGCAATCTAATTGACTACTGCAATAGCGTCTACTCGTAATACTATAAATGTTTTGTAGAGCAAGAAATTACTATTAACTGTCGCATTATTTTACTAGAATATACACAAAAACATGTATTTGTATAATATTTAATTAACAATGTAAATATCTAAACAAATTGTTTCCATAAAAGAAAACATTTCTAGATTAATCACATCATTATATAAATTTAGCAATAGCGCATGAAATAAAATAAGATCTGCTTTTCTATACCAATACTGTACCAAACCTCAAGACACGTATAAAAGAAAAGGGCGATTTTCCCCTTCGGCGGACGTTTTTAAACACGCGCGCTTACGAGCAGTACCGCCTTTATTTGGTCGATTACGAGGAGAGAATCAATCTTCTCTCGCCGGATTGTGCCGGACGCCGGTGCTGCAGCAGCCCCGAGTTTGCTTACCTCGACTTGTGTATCGTTTCGGGATTTATGTACGCGGGCAAAGGAGAGGAGTTGGGGAGAAAATCGCTTCTTATTACGGTGTGAGTAATGGCGGTGAATAAAGGATTTTTATCGCGCGCGATGTTGCCAGCGCTCATTGCGACGCCGCGGACACCGCTGTATTGAGATTTGTTAGTGATCAGTGTATCGTTAAATTTCATAATTTAGTGGGGGATTTGGGAATCCGGGAAAGGGATGGTGTGCTGTGGTGGATGGGGTTCTAATAGTTTTGGGATCTGATCTTTTGGATTGTACGGATTTATCCGTTTGATTGTTACTGTTTTGTCTTGAAATTTGCATGTAAGCGCGCATTCGCTTTCAAAGTTATATTGTTCAATAAAGAATCTTGAACTTTAGTTGTAGAAAAGTAATCCACAGTTCATGTACATAACGGGATGTAATTTCTGTGATCAGGTGCGCAAAAAAACATCACGTTAAGGTATGACAATCCTATGAATTTAATGTACTATATTTCTGCCATGCAAATAACATCAGTCTTTTTTATTGAAAAATAGTAGTTAAATAAAACAGTACAGATCACTCGCTTTATTAAATTAAATTCATTTTAATTCCAATAATAAATATCTTTCGAGTTAAAATAGAATTACGAGAAAAATATAACACTAAATGGTGTAACCTACATTTTACATTTTGTCTGAATAAAACTACCGCCACAAACTCATCGATGACAAACATTACTAATTACAACACAGATCTCTCAGGAAAAAAATATCCCTCAATCTAGGACATTCTGTAATTCCAGAAAAGTCTTCACTTCAAAGCCGTGGAACAAACAAAACTTAGAACCATACCGCCGCAAGCACGTTATTAACAACTTTCCCATCAGCGGAAAAGCATAGTCCTCAAAACCCGTGCTATCCTCTTCACTCTTTCTCTCTTCCTCTCTCTCTCTCTCTCCCTTTCTCTTTTCATCTCCACCTTCACTATTCCGCGTCGCTGAATACATCGGTAGCACGGCTCTCTGCTACACCGCAACCGATTAATAGCGGAAAAAAAGGAGAACGAGTGAGACAGATAGACATACCTGCTGATATCGCAACGAGAGGATGATATAACAAAAGAGAACGAGAGAGTGAGTGAGAGAGAGAGAGAGAGAGAAATGGGACGAATCTATCTCCCTCCCTCCTTCCCTCTCACTCTCTTTCTCTCTATCGATCTTGAATCATCCCGCGGAAAACTGCGCTCGGGGAGATTTCTCATTTCGCGGATTCGGTTTGTCGCCCGCGCCCGAGAGTACGACAAAGAAGAGTGAGAAGGAAAGAGTGGAAAAGTAGAGTGAGAGGAGTAGAACTGTTGAACGAATGGCTGCGCGCACTCGCGCTTCGGTTTTGGTGTGTACTGAGGCGTTGTTTCGAGGATTATTTGAAACCCGTGGCGAGAGGGAGGAAGAGAGATGATCGGCTAGCAGGATTGTTTAGTGGTGTGGCGAATGGGCTTTAGTAGTTATTGTGACGCTCGGGTTCGGAATTCCTTTTTAGTTTGTGAGAATATTGATTGCTTTGAATTTTATTTGTACAATAGTCAAATTTAGGATAGAATATTTGAATAACAACGTTTTTGCTTCAATTTTCCTAGTACAATATTGCTTTTATAAGTGTGGAACAGTATTTTAAATAAAAAACTAACGGTTATACAGATCAAAGTTTAGAACCTTTCCCTATGTTAAAAAGACATAAAAAGGAACAATCAAAATATCGAAAATATTGGCTTTCCTTCATTCCATAGAATTCGAATGTTAACTACCAGCTACCAATCAATAAATTCTACCCTACTTCTGACACCGTTCCCACCAAAAAAGGCTGCACCAGAAGATCGATGCTGAACGATTGACCAGAACCCTTCATAAGCGCACCAAACTGACACAATATCGCCAGTGTCCCTTGAAATCTTGATCTCTGTCCAATCACAACGATTAATCAGCCTTGACAAACGACGCGTCCCTCTACCTCCCACTCCCCTTGACGCGCACGCACTCGATCAGGATGAAAAAAAAAAAAAAAAAAAAAATTGGGTCATCGATACATATATACACACACCGTTTCTCTACGACAAAACACGACGGAAGAATTTTCACGGTCTGTATACGCACCAGCGTAGTGCACGCGTGCGCACGGCGAGTGCGCGAAGGGACCATGCAATTAAGTCCGCGCGGAATTTTTCGATTTAACGCTCGAGCTCCTCTCTCCGTCCATCAGACTCTCGTTAACTCGCACAAGCGCTTTTTCAACCCCCCGGGAGGAAAGGGAGCAAAAGAGTAGTAGTAGTAGCCGTCGTCGACGCGCGACCTTGTTCGGAAAGTTTTTTTTTCAGCCGCTGCTCTCCGAATCGATGCCAGACGGCGGTGGTGCTGATGTTTTCGTGCACGTGCGGGAGATGTTTTTTCGGAAGGGAGGATGGATGAGATTTCGCTGGAGAGTGTTGTTGCTGTGTGTTGCTGTTTGTTTTTACTTAGCTGGAGTGGTGAAGGGACGAGTGGCTGTGTATGTGTATATATGTGTGAGGATCGAAGGAACGAGAGGATCAGATAAACGTAATCGTAGAGATGTGTGCTTTTGGGTTTAACATGAAACGTCGCTTTATGTATAGCAAAGCGTATCTGATTGATCGATATAGGATGGTACAGAAACTTTGTCGGTAGGATATGCTACAGTTTTTACACGCTTCGTCGAAAGTACAATCTTCACGCTGAATAAAATACGGAATTTTTCGATCCGATCAAAAAATGAGATATTTTTATTCTGTAACACTATATTTATAGAAGAAAGTAAACAACAACAATAAAAAACGCATCAATGGACATTCCACTATAAATCAAATTCGGCACCATTCACTCAAAACAAGAACCACCACCAACCCCAGACAATTCGAAACCCCCCGGCGCGCAAAAACTTCCTGACAGCCCAAAATTTACGACACCTCCATGACCATGTGTGCATCCATCCAACCACACTTCACGCACCCGCAACAACAAAAAAAAAACATTCCCTCTCACCCTCCGGCCTCAGCAGACGCATAAAGCGTCGGCGAAGAATCTCCTCTCCTACTCCCCTGCACGCTCGCGTACGCGTCGAATCAATATTGATACTGCACGCGGGCGTCGGCATCGACGGCGACAGTTTTTACCCTACCTCCAGCCCGCCCGACGCGCATATCGACGAGCTCTCGCGTTGGCTTTTTCGCGCACGCTCACAGAGCACGCAGGTGTGAATTTCGAGGTAGGCGTGTGCGTGGATGAATCCGCGGATAATAATTGGAAAAGTTCGCAAATGCATGCAGGGTTGAAACGTCGGGCTGGCAAGATATGCTGACGGGAGATGGGTGGATTTTTTGGAGAGGAATAAAAGAGGGTGAGGTTGGTTATTGAAGAGTGGTGGGGTGATAAGGATTTTTTTTTTGTTTTTCTTTGTTTTATTGGGTGAGGGGGTTATGGTGGGAATTTTAAGAGAACCATGGGTACACATGAATTAAATTCATTGCCACGTATGTTGACAATGAATGATATGGATATGGAAATTGGAGGTGATAAACGAGTAGAGCTGCGAATTTAAAAAAAAATGTAGATAAATTTTGTCGCCATATTAAATTTATAGTTTATTTCTATGAATATTTATGGCTTGATTATATAGGTGTGGTAGTGATCTGCAAACGTGACGTCTGGCCAAAGTTTGAATATATCTACTGATTCATGAACGCGGTGCATAAAAACGCGTTATTTTTCCCGCCTATTCTCTGAGGGCAAATGCACTACGTCAATATTACGAACAATTGTCTTTATGAGTCTCATAAAACACGAACAGTGTTTTACGGTTTATCCATTTCTCTGTGAATAATTAATTTTAAAATTTCAAATGGATTCGCGTTGGTTGTATTTTGAAAATATCCTGTAAATTTTTCCTCATAAACTCGATACAATGTAAAAGCGATGACTTTCATAACTTGTTGTGCTTCATTATTCATCATTCCATCACTACTTTAATACAAAAAAAAATCTTTAAACCTCAACTTTTAAAGATATCTCCCTTGCTAAAACTACGCTAACTATAAAAAATATTCCCTAACGCAGGTGCCCGTCAAGTCACCCCCACCCCTGAAAAAAGATACCACCCAACCTACCTACCCTGCAGCTCTCACACTAGAATATCGAGAGCCGTCGATACGAGCCGTTATCACGACGTCGCAATAAACACCGGAATATTCCTCGCCTTCGTGTTCCCCTGGATTACTACTCTCCTCGTTTCCCATCTTGCGCTACGGAAATATTTAACGACGCGGCGACGCTTCTTGCCGGGCGATGGCTGAATTAGAAATTCTAACGAAGATTAAGTCGCGACGGCGGCAGTGGTGGCAGAGGCGCGTGAGATCTATGCAAATCAGCGTTAAGGCGAGTATAGGGGTTTCCGTGTCAAGTGTAAGTATCGGGTGGTAGCGGTTGTGCAGTTGAGTGGGTGGGGATTTTCGTGGTAGGTGAGGAGGAAGAACGTTGATTGGGATTAGGGTTTTTAGTGAGGATAAGGGAATGTGTTAGGTTGGTAGAATTGTTTATTGTGAATTGGAAACAAAGACTAGTACGATTCATGGATTTTAAAGTGGCAGTAATATAGAGAGTGGAGGGAAAACGGAGGATTCGTAATAATCTGACAAAAACTGCAATGAGAGGAAAATACTAAATATATTATTGTATAAACTTGCAGAAAGCTTATACCTGAAAAATACATGACAATGTTCAATCATAAAGTGTTAGTGAGTTTTCTTAACTATGCGAAATTTATTTTCTTATTATAAAAATTATTGTTATTTACACTTATCTAGGAAATCATCTCTACCGATTAAATTATTTTTATAAGAAAGTAAATGATTTCTACAAAGTGGTTACATACATACACGTTTATATAATAAAAATATGTTTAAGTAACCGCAGTTTCCTTTATTGTCAAAATAAAAGTTTCGCAGTTAAGTTTCACAGTAATATAAAGATTTAACTTAACAATTCGACTATCTTTTTAATCTAGCTCATTACCATTACACTATCACCCCGACTCACCTCTCGTTCCAACTCTGCCAATATCGCGAAACAGCTCAATACCCCGACCATTGTTAAGATAAAATTCATTAAAACTCAAACCCGCAGATCCTTTTCCGAACCCTAAAAATTCCCCCTTCCCTTTACTTCCTCGACCCTCCAACTGAACCACTTGACGCGCGATCTCCCTTATCTACAGTAGCATATATATACACACTGTCTAGCTTTCACGCGACGTCGCCATTGCACTGAGACAGCCCCGAGGCTGCAGGACGGAAATTCGGCAATTTCACGACAGTCTTCCCATCTCTTCCTAATCAAAACGGAAGCTCGCATTGAATAATCATTTCCATCTAACGACAATCTCCCAAGTTGAGTTTAAGTTTCGAGTGCTATGAGTCTGTGTGTGTATGCACAGAGGGTTACGCCTTTGACGTGGGATTCAATGCGGAAGAAGGAGCAACGCTGTATTGTCGGGGATTTATGGAATTCTGAGTTACAAGATCTTTGTCTCGTTTGAGGAGGATGAAAGTGAGGAAGGTGAAGTTGGAAGTGATTATTTCGAAAGTTGAAGATGGAGTAGGATTTTCGAGGGTGTTTGGAGTCTATGTCTTTTTGAAGTCAGGAAGTTATAATCTGGGGAAGCAAGCTTGGCATAGATCTGCGTACACTTGTGTTTGCAGTTCGTTAATTGATTGTTATTATGAATTCACATAGAATTATGCCGTTGTAACCAACTACAAATGCAACTCTGCTTTTATTTACTCAGAAATTACTCTTCTGATATGAAAATGAAATTATGATTTTGAATTTTAAAATATTTCATACATCAAAATTGAAGTATTTAAATGTTTAATTAAGTCATTTCCTGACGTTCAAAACACACCTAGTTATGCTTTTCGAAATTAAAGACCAACATTCAGAAAAAATGTACATTTTATTTAAAAATTCCTTCATTCCCATCATTACAATTCACCCTTCACACTCCAAAACGTCAAATTACCATAATATAATAACCCAAACAAGCATGTAGAAAATTCAATATCCCCGTAAATTTATGAATACCGTCGCTCATTAAAACGCAATTAACCTTATCGCAAATCAGCGCTGCAGCATGTCCCCATCGGCGCAAGAACCGCACAATCGATAATGTTAATTCGGCCTTTACTGTACGCTCACTCGCGCTTCCACCTTTTTGCCGTCGCGGGCGGAAAATTCATTTTCCCATCGGTCCGCCTTAAACGTTGCCAATTTCCGCGCGTGTCTCGTGATAAGCGCTGGTGTAAAAACACGCGGAAATATGCCGTGCGTGCGCTCGCGACGACGAAGGGATAATCGGCGAGGCGAATTTCTTTCTTTCTTTCTTTTTTTTTTGTTCGTCTCGCGTAAATCACGTTCTTCTACTCCCCCGCGATTGCAAGCGCGCGCGAGGTGAATTCGATTCGAATTTCGAATTCCGAATGCGTTTGACCTACAAATTATGATTTATCGTCGTCGCTCTCTTCGCGCGCGCGCGAAACTATTATATATGGGAAGAAGGGATAAAAATTATAGTAATGTCGAATGGATTTGTAAGAGGTAATGATGATCACGGTGCGTTTATCATTTTTACAATTATTACGAAATTGCGCGAGCCGAGTGGAGAGAAAGAGAGAGAAGTTAGACTTTGAAGATTAATCGCAGTTGTGTGAAAATTGCAAGTCAGTGTTTTAAACCATCTACGGCGATAACACGTTTCGCTGATTCACGCAATAAGCTTGATTACTTTTTGCCGTTCGAGTGAATTTTAATTTTAGGTATTCGCCTATATGAGTAAAGAAATAAAGCAGTACTTATGAACGTTGAATCTGTTTTTTTGATTTACTGATAGATTTTCTGCATGATGGTAAGGTAGGAAAATCAAGTGAAATAAAGTATTACTGCAAATTATATAGACTTTACAGAATCCTGGCATTATCCACTACTCATTTTTAATTATTGATACTCCCTAATTACTTTAATCACCTGCTTTTCTTGAAATAATTCACTTGTAAATTTAACAATAACTTGTCCAAGGAAATCCGCAATCCTTTACAATATAAAACATAAAAATATTTAAAATTTATAATTAAAAATAACAAAACCGTTGTTATAATGAAAAACTCACAACTACACTATTAATTTCACCGTTCACCGTCTACTCCACATACATCCCAAACAAAATTATACCTCTACTTCTTCTTTTTACACTAAACCACGCATATACAACAGTACACCACCGCTACCAATGATTAAGTCTATTCAACCCTCGGCCTCCGCCACTGCCGCGACTACAAAAAAAAGCTCAAACATTTACCTTCGCCCTTTCTCTCCTTCGGTCGGAGACCCTCGAATAAACTCGTCGGGCGCAACTATGGCAAAAAGAAAATTCCGTCCGGGAAAACACATCAGACGCGAAAGTAACCCGCTCGCGTCGTTGTTTTCTTCCTGCCTTCTCCCTTCGCGTATACATATATGTGCACGCGTGCATGGTCAAAGAAAAGCTTTCGTACGCGTGTGGAGCAGAGAGGAGACGGGGGAGGGTTAAAAGCTCGAGCGAGCGAGCGCGGGCGACGTAATTTCCATCGTTCCGGCTCGCGGATTCCCGAGCGGAACGCGAGAGCGCGATATTTCTGCATTAACCGATGTGCTGCTACTGCTGCTGCTGCCTGCCTGCCTCTCTGTGTACTTAATCCGGCGGCTAGGTCATTTTGCAGCCAGAAAGAGAGAGAGAGAGAGAGAGAGAGAGAGAGAGGAGGCTATTCTCGGTCCGGCTGCTTTTAACTTCTTCAATTGTCAGCGCCCGTGCGGGTGTAGTACGTTGTTGTTTTTTTTTTGGAGGGAAAAAGAGAGAGTTAGGGATGATGAGAAGCGCATTTGCTTTTTTGTGCAGTGGATTTGGCGTTGAGTATTTTCAAGAGAGAGAAAACGAGGTGGAATTTTTGCGAAAATTTTTTACGCTGGTTATGTCGGGAGTTTTATAATGCATATGGTGCAGTAAGGCTCGTTTGCATAAAGAAAAGAAGAAGTAATGTATGGAGCGTTGCGGGGTGGAGAAAGAAATTAAATATGCTATATAGTTTCAGATTTTTGCTTTTCTTTGGATTCTCAACGTTAACGTTGCCTGTTTTGGAAGGAAAATTTAAACATAAGCTGGTAATCAATATTATAGATTTATTATGTAAAAATGTAATAAAATTAGTAGATACTATTAATTTTAAACTATTTATTTAATGCGCGATAATGTGACTAAATTATTAAATAAAAAAAGGACTTTTTTTATGAATTTTCTGTGAATACTTATATTATCCTGACAGGTTCCAGTTTTTAAAAAATTATAATTTACGATAAATACCCTGGTAGAAACCGATTCCATTAATTGACTAATAAATAGCTAGTTTCTCCAGTAATAGCCAAAAACTAGATACTTTTCTTGGCCATTTT
>JAYJLV010075407.1:0-15045 GCA_036873485.1 Torymus texanus
GATTATTTACTTGTAAGAGTGATACCTGTGTGTGAGTTACCTTCCTTTGGTCATCCACCGGGGCTTGTCACTTAACTCGCGCGGCTGGCCTCAAGGCGAGTTTTCGCGCGGCGACGTGAGCGCCCACGCGCAAGTAGTTGACTAACCTAACCCGATACGAATAGTGCGCCCGCGCGCTCTAGCCTTCCCCGAGCGATCCGTCCGCCGCGTGCAGGTGATTACTAACTGAACCTGACGCGGCGGTATTATTAGCAATGA
Organism: Torymus texanus; assembly: GCA_036873485.1. Lineage (NCBI taxonomy): Eukaryota > Metazoa > Arthropoda > Insecta > Hymenoptera > Torymidae > Torymus > Torymus texanus. The sequence continues at coordinate 259 of JAYJLV010075407.1, forward strand.
AGAAAAGTGCTTCGTTGCAGTATAGTAAATTGCTGTTAATTTTTGGATTATCATATGGTCAATTTATGAAATCAGATATGTGAAAATTTGCAAGACAATTCCATTGAATTTTAAATTCCATAATATAGTTCATTATATTTTTATAGTCAATTCGGAACTCAAACAATGATTTTTATAATTCTTATAATAATGTGACTAATAATTATATTTTTTATATGTGAAAATACATTAACATAAATGGTTTTGCATTAAAAGCAATATTTTTAATTACGATTTACGTTCGGCCCATATTTAATGAGGTTACAATAAATTTCTATATAGACTAATTAAAATTTACCGTGTTAAATTATATTAAAATATTTTTGCAACATTTGCTGGAAAAAAAAGATTTATGAATTAAAAGTAAAATATTAATTTTTACTAAACAAACAAATTTAAAGTAAAGTTGAATACCTCTGTGAAAACCGTAAAATCATTTAAATTTATTAATTTGCGTGTACAGACTAAAAATAAAAAATTCGGCTGAAGGGCGATTGTTAGGTACAGGCCGATCGGTCGGTACATTGTCGGACAACCAGTCCCGAGAATCGTGTGGCGTCGGGCGCACCCAGCAGCTTGAGCATACGCACGTTCGTTTATCATGCACCGAGCGCAGACATCTTCTCGACCGCTTCCCCCACTCCGCTGAGGACGCATGCGGCTATATTTAGTACACAGCCGCGAAGCCCCGGTCTCTGCTGCTGCCTGTTGTTTGCATTCTCCGCGTCTATGCGGCAGCTCTCTCTCTCTCTCTCCCTCCCTCTCTCTCTCACTCTCTCTGAGTTATGTTGACGAGACGCTCAGCACGTCGCTCTCCAAGTAAGCTGTTTTCAACATTTTTTAACATCTCTGTGCGAGTTCTACTTGTTACTGTTGTAAGCGGGCTCCTGCAGGCTCCTTGCACGTGGATTACTAACTGTGAGGCTCTATTTATTGAGCAAGGGAGTCCTCATAAAGTACGCCCAGTATAAGTTTGAGGTTAAGAGTCCTGAAAGCCGTTGGATTAATTCGCAACACCGCGCATGCGTTGTGACGTCTCTACCAGTCATTTTCGTTGAAGTAGAACCATTCACTGGGCATCAACATCGAACGAGGAAAAGCGCCGGCAGGTGGCGTCGCCTCTCTCACAAGTAGAACGACCCGCCCGGCACACCAGAGTGATAGTGAAGTAGAAGGAACCGTTAACTCCCCAGGCTAAATCGGCACCAGGTGATAAAACACTTATAGGTGGGATGATAAGAGAGGAAATTGGAAGAGTTGGTCAACCTGCTACCCCAGTGACGTCTCGGACGGCGCCAATTTTCATATCTGCTTCTCCGTCATGAGTCCTGCGGCTGAAATTTGTTCCGTATGCGGCGACTCTACGACAAGCTCTTGCGAGCAAGCGCCCTATTTGCCTAATCCCCTGCCATACGCGATGCTCGGAGAAGAAATGGGAGCACCGTGTGATAGCTGACGGAAGAAAAAAAATCGCCAGTGCCTCTCGTCCCCTCTAAGCCAGCGCCTCTCGTCGCCAAGACCTCACAAGTGAGCCTGCTCTCGTCATCGCTGCGACATACACCTCCTGCACCTCGCCCAGCTCTACCTTCAGGGAGTAAGTACGCTATGCCTAATCATCATACGCGGCTAAGCACCCACTTCTCCCCGGCTTCATCGGGAGGTGAAAAGAGAGAGAAACTAATATCTCCCACCATCAAAGAGAAGCAGACACGTGCGAAGGCCGGCTCTCGACCGTTGTCCGTGCCCTTACCCGCGGATCTCTCTGCGTTGACGAGCGAGCCGCCCCTTCTACACTCGCCGCACTGCGAGACTAGCTCGGTGAGCGACGCACCTAGCGTAGTGGGAGCTTCTCCGACGGCAAATTTAATGAACAGTAGCATTCTACTCAATACCTCAAGGAGCAGCAACGCAACACCATCACCACCATCATTTGTCAATAATAATCATAATAATATGCCCTTTATTAATAATAATGTGCTGATACTGCAGAGCATACTAGATCTTTTTCCAACGTTTTGATATACTCCAAGAGCAGTTGAACGAAATCAAGACCTGCATGAGGCGGAATCAAGCGACACCCGACGACACTTCATCTCTAGCACCAGAAGCACGGGAGGTGCAGAGTGATCTGGTGTCGCGTATTTCGGCTCTGTAGGAACTGGTGACTAAGCAGACTTCTCAGCTGGAGGATCTGCGTATGGATCGTCAGCTGCTCTTGGAAGACAACAAGCTCATGACGGAGCAGCTTCAAAGTATGAGTAACACTATTAGTGCTCGTGGTATCATACTGATCATACTATGTGTACTGACAAAGCTGACGCCACCTCCCCCCGCACTTGTTATAAGAATAATGCGAACCTGCCCTTGCCTAGGTCGATTCGTGGAGTGAAGGCGGCGGAGTCCAGCGACGTGAGGGCTGAGAGCTGCGAGGTAATCATCCATGGAATTTTAAATCGGGATATTACTGCCTCCGAAGTGGCACTTGAGGATGTTACGTTCGCGGTGCTCAGCACCATTCTCCCGGCTCTCGAGCGGGAGAACGTCGCTGGGGTCCGCGTCCTCCCGCCCCGAGGACCGACACGGGAGAGTAAGAATGCCTCAGTGAGGGAGTCGCAGCCGAGATCGGGCGTGGAGGCACCACCGTCCTGTGTTGTTAAGTTAGCCCGGGCGAGTTTGGTTAGGGATGTGATGCGGGCAAGGAGTGCGCTCGCTAGTAACTACTTGACAACGAGTGATATAAATCCTGAGCTGCTTCGTCAGTCCTCTGAAGTCTGCATGCGTGGACGTAAGATCCATGTAAATGAGTCGCTGCCCCACGACAAATACCAACTTTTTATGAGCTTGAAGCCCATTGCACTGGGGCTGGGTTTCAAGTACGTCTGGCATGCGGGCAGCCGATTTATGGCTAGGCACAAGAGAGGCGAGCGTGCGCATGTCTTTGCATCAGTGGCCGATTTGCAAGCCATTCTCACGGCGTGACGGTACGCTCCCAACAAAGTTCCGCAAACTGCTTATGACACTATGCACGACACTGCAAAAGATAAAGACTATGACACACGTGGAGACGAGACTGCCCAGGACAGTTCCAGTGCAAGGTTCTGACTAGTTAAATCCCGGACAAATGGGTCGAGGGTTGGGAAATCTCTTAAGTTGTGATTCCTCAATTTTAACTCGATAAGAGCTCACATTGAGGGCTTTCGTCTTTTCATGGCAGAACATCCCTCCTACGATATCTTTGGGATTGCTGAGACATGGCTGGGCTTGGTTGTGGATGACAGTCTCATCCGGATCAAGGGTTACTCACTGCTTAGGCAAGATCGCAATATAAACGGCGACGGGGTGGCCCTGTATGTGCGCAATACGTTTAAAATTAAGAAATTGGCGTCTTCAAATACCGGGAGACGAGGTAAATCCAAAATCCCTAAATATCTATTTTGTAACGTGTAGCAGGGCGACTCTCCTCCAGTTTTGGTCGGTGTTATCTACAGACCCCCAAAGATCCCCATGCAAAAGAGCAGCGAGCTGTTTAACATACTGCGTGGCCTCAACGGTGAATTTAGCCACAAAATTATCTGGGTGATCTGAATGCGGACTTGTTATCTGCATCCTATGACGCTAACACTATCAAGCGTCTGGCTACGAGTTATCGCTCCAGCTAGTCTGCCATGGTCCCACGCACCACACTACAACTTCTCACACCTGGATTGACTTAATCATGACTGACGAGAACGACACGGTATTATACATTAAGAATGAATGGTTGCACAGTTTCGGCAAGCACAGCATTATTGATGTCACGATGGACATTCTTTCACTTACTCTTGTAAAAGAGTCTTCTGCAAAAGAGTCTTTTGCATATCGTGACTTCAAGAGTATCAATCCGACTTCTCTCGTGGAATTGCTGTCTTGCTGTGACTGGGCAGCCATGAATTCTATTGAATCTGATCTAGAAGGAGCTTTAAGAAACCTTAATGAGAATTTAGTTTTTGCAATAAATAAATTGGCACCTTTAAAAACGGTTTGCCCGAACAAAAAATATGCTCGCTGGTTTGGGCCTGAGTTGAAGCTGCTCGTCGATAAGCGAAATGCTACGCACAGGCGCTACAAACGCACTGGGCGAGCAGAACTTCTCGATGAGTTTCTTTGGCTCTGCAACGAGGTCGACGTGCGTATAGCTCAGGAACGAAAGTCCTTGCTTATAAATCACCTGTCTGATGCTCTTGATGATAACAAAAATATTTGTAAGGAAATGCGTAACTTCGGCCTCTTGCCTAAGCGTAAAGAGGAGGAGCTTCATGGTTTCACACCGGGCGAACTGAACGCACACTTTGCGGGGATATCGGTCTCTCCCCTTGAAAACTTAGATGATGCAACGGGCGCTATTTTATCTGCTAATGAGGTGGGCTTCACCTTCATCCCAGTCAATTTAAATGACGTTGTCCTTGCTATGTCACACTTTTCCTCGCAGGTAAGGGGAGTGAACGGGGTACCCCAAAAAGTGGTCGTGAAGGCTCTCCCAATTATTGGCGACTTTATCGTTATAATATTTAACTCCTTTTTCACTCAAGGGGTCTTCCCGGGTATCTGGAAACAGGCGTAGTTGATAGCATTAAAAGAGAATACTGCTCCCTCGAATGTTTCAGATTTTCGTTCAATCGCGCTGCTCTACCGGATTTAGAAAACACCACAGTACACAGACTGCGTTAATAAAATTGACCGACGACGTACGCATATCCATTGTCAGGAAGAAGGTGATGCTCTTGCTGTTATTCGACTTCAGTTACGCCTTCGACACCATCTCGCCTACAAAACTACTATCCAAGCTTCGTCAGCTTGGGTTTTCACGGATGGCTCTCCTGTGGATTAAATCGTATTTATAAGGTCGCACCCAGATGGTAATATCGAATAAAAATGGAAATTCTGAGTGGATGGAAACTAATCTGGGTGTTACACAAGGTTCTGTCCTGGGACTCTTGCTGTTGTAAAATTTCATTTTATGCAGATGACCTTCAGATCTTTATACACACCACCAAAAATAAATTTCTAGAGGGTACATCTAGGCTGACAGATGCGGCGAGACTGGTCTTTGACTGGGCGGCGAGCTCCGGTTTGCGTCTTAACCCTGGCAAGACTAAAGCAATTTTTTTTAGATCAAGGAAGAACGTTAATGATATCAATTCATGGAACTTGCCAGGAGTTGGAATACAGGATGGAGTGAGTGTCCCGTTTAGTGATACAGTCGTGAGTCCCGGTGTTACACTAGACAGTAAACTCACGTGGAGGCCGCAAGTTGACTCTATAACGAAAGAAGTCAACAAATCCCTTTACAGCTTGCGGTTTATAAGGGATTGTACCACCGAGACTCTCTGCAGAAGGCTAGTTGAGTCATTAGTTCAACCACACCTGGACTACTGTAACCTGGTGTACCTAGACGCGTCGAGTGAACAACAAATACGTTTACAGCGACTGAGTAATTCTGGTGTGAGATACATTTATGGGATTAGGAGGGATGAAAACATCTCCCTCTACAGGAGACGGCTGGGCTGGCTTCGTACAGATTCGCATCGGCTCTACTTTGAAGCCATCTTACTTTATAAAATTACATGGTTACGTGAACCTGTGTATCTAGCTTCCTTATATACTGAGCATAGGCCCTGCGCCTCCAGTAGAGGTATCCGACCCGAACTTAACATCCCTGGAGTGACTACGGAAACGGGGGCCAGAGCCTTTCAGGTTCAAGGTGGTCGTTTCTGGAATTCCCTCCCGTCAACCCTGCGCTATTTACCATCAACAATTTCCTTAAAAAGTGCGGTGCGCCAACATATGCTCCAGCTCGACTGTTAGTCCCCCAACGTGAGGGTAGTGGGCATTGGCAAGAAAATCTAGTCTTTAATTTAATTTACTTTAGTCTGTAGTAATCTAGTCCTACGTAACGTAACATAATCTCAATCGGGCCTAGTGGCCGAAACTGTGATTTTTATTTTATTTTTATTTATTTTATTTATTTTCTCTTTAATTTATATTGTTATATTTTTGATAACTATCGTTCAGATAATCGTCATTTGACGTGTGTGTTCACCACTAAATTGGGATATCAGCCTATGACTTCTGTGATATGAATAATTTGTAAATTTATATTTTAAATTAGTATATATATATATATATATAGTTTTCTTTTCTTTTTTGACAACTGTGATATGTGATATGGATGGAGTATAGTATTGATGCAGGCGAGTCGCTCGGGTTCGAGAGAACAGCGCAGAGAGGCCGGCAGAGTGCCGGCAGAGTGCTTACCTTGCACCAAGAAGTGCTCCGAGCGCGAGAAGGCGCTGAAGAACGTGTTGCTAGAAGCGGAGTGGTTGACGGAGCAAAAGCTCAACGCCGACCAAAGTAAGGTGAGCTGTCTAGCTCATAGCTGTTTGTCGGGGAAGCGGAGCGGTCGGCGGAGCACGGCCTATGCCGTGTATGAGTATGAGAGAGAAGGAGAGATAGCGCAGCGGCGCTGATATAAGAGAAAGAACATGAGGCAAAGACAGCCTGCGCGCTGCCTACTGCCGTGTATGAGTACGAGAGAGAGGGAAAGATAGCATAGCAGTGTTGGAGCGAGTGAGAGAGCACGAGTCAATGGCAGTCTGCGGGCTGCCCGATAGATTATGATACGGGATGAATGCAAGGCGAGAAAAAAGAGATAGCGCAGCGGTGCTTGGATAGGAGGAGAGGAAGCGGTCGGTACACGATGCGGCGGAGCAGCCAGGTAGAACCTGCACTCCGTAGAGGCGCTTACGCGCATAAAAGCGTTTTGCCATTGATCATGCCCACCGTCAACATTTAAAATTGGCGCGCAACAGGTGGCAGTATCACGAATACTTGCCCATGCCGCGCCGTAACGCGCCCATGTAACGCCACCTAGACGCCTCATACAAGAGGAATTTAGCGAATCCCGGGCCGGCCGGCCAGCAAGTAGAATGATACGGCACATCGAGGACGAGGATACACAAGTGAGGGTAGAGAGAAGGGAACACAGAAGCACGCCCAGCAGACGCGAAGAGGAGGGCAGGCGAAGCCGATCCGAATGAAATATCTTGAGAGGTACGAGGCGAGGGGACGAGCGACGAGAGGGAGCAGAGCGGAATAAGCACTCTCGCCGAGAGGAGGACAATCACTATCGAGATATCAGTAGCTCGGAGCAGCGACAGTGGAACGAGAGCAGAAGAGAACCGAGAAGGGAGCGATACACATCCTCAAAAGAACGCCCACGCAGGCGAAGAAGACGCAGCTACTCTTCTAGTACATCATCGTCACCAGGAAGCAGTGAAGACGATAGTTCATCGGCTAGAGGTAGCAGTGGAAATTCGACGGACCGTCGTTTACCCCGAAAGAAACGAGATGCCGGTCGCGATTGGAAATACCGACGCGAAGTGCAAGCTTGACGCATACAATTCTCGGGAGAGGATAAAGAAGGCCCGAAGGAGTTTCTGACGATGCTATCGGCATGGAGGAAGAGATCAAGTATGGCCGATAAAGACTTAATGCGGGCCTTGCCGAGCATTGTGTCGAAGAGCGCGTTAAGCTGGTACCTTACGATACAGGACGACATAACTACGTGGCGGGATTACAAAAAGGAGTTTCGATTGCAGTTTATTGGTGCACTGGATAGGCCGGACATTGAAGAGGAGTTAAACGCATGCACGCAAGCGAAGGGAGAGAATATCACTAATTTCCTGTCTTGATTCCGTTATATTGTGGGACACTTCAAACACCCGCCTTCGGAACGCAAGTTAGTGAAAATCGCGTAGAGTGCCAGATGGAATCCGACAGACGCCATACGCCTCCGAAGCCGCGAGAGAAAATGAAGCTGCCAGGAGCCGCGTATGTCAGGAGCACACGTACGACCAGAATGTTCGCAGTGGCAGATGAAGTGGAAGGGGAACGCAGCACTGCAGAGGACGGGGGAAAGGCTAAAGGGACGAGGAAGCCGACGAGGAACAAAGGAACAAGTCACGAGCAAAGGAAGGACAGAGAAGTCGACGAAGTGGCGGCGAAGGCGTCGCCGATGCCCGTGCAGGCACCGCCAACCCCGCCACCGACGCTAAACAACGCTGATCTGCCGCTGATTACCAGAGCGACCTATGGGAGCAACGATGTTAATCAAAGGCGATGGAGGGGGAGGTTTGAGAGGAGGAATCAATATGCAGTGCAAGGAGTAAACGGCGCGGGCCGAGAGAATGATAACACACGCTTTCTGGGAGCGTGCTATCTGTGCGAGAAGACGGGGTATGGCTCGACACAATGCCCATGCCGCAACTGTTATTCTTGTCACCAGATAGGTCACATAGCTCCGAAGTGCCCGCTACGCACGCCAAAGCCACCGCAGAACGAGAGTTGTCAGGTGTGTGGACAGCGGGGCGTAGTATTCGCAAACTACCCCATGTGCGTGCAGAGAAAAGCCCAGTGGAGAAACGGGTCGACGGGGAGCCAGATCAGTCCCATGGCTCCCCCATACGCACCCCAGAAACAATGGAGCGCGGAGAGACAGAAAAGAGTTGAGAGGAGACGTCTTTGTGATACCTTCGGAACTTCTGGCGTCGCTGAAGGTTGAGCCTGACTCCCCAAAGGCCCTGCGTAGGGGAAATGTTATTGATTTTACCACAGCTTCCCATTTACCTCCCATGTGAGGTGCAGCAGGTGGGTTGAATATCCATTGAGTGCCATCATTTACAATTGCGTTGTACATACTTGAGTTTTCCTTTTGGGTCTACCTGATGAGGGTCTTCAGTTCCTTATCTGCTCCAATGAAGTTGGCTCTGCAGTCTGAGTAGAGATGACTCGGTTGTCCCCTTCTTGAGGTGAACCGTCTACAAGCTGCCAGAAATCCATCGGTTGAGTAGTCACTAACCATTTCTAAATGAACAGCTGAGGTTGAGAAGCACACAAAAATACAAATACAGCATTTGTACATTTTGGATCCACGACCCTTCCATGAGGCTATGGTGAGCGGCCCGGCGTAATCGTTCCCAGTATACGTGAAAGGTGGTGATGGGGTAACTCTGGCCATGGGTAGTTGCCCCATGAGTTGCTGAGCACGTTGAGCCCGATACCTTGGACAAGTCACACATTTTAAAATGAATGACTTGACAGGTGCCCTGCCTCCGATTATCCAAAATTCCTACCGAGTGTCTGTAAGAGTGAGTTGAGCGCCACCATGTAGTGTAGATAAGTGAGAATTCCGAATGATCAGTGATGTGAGTTGACGGCTCTAGTTGAGTGTTGTGATGCCGACTTCCTATTCTTATAATTCCTGATGAGTCTATATATGCAGTCAATCTATTGATGACATGGTTTCTTGGGACTTGAGATTTCTTCAGCATAATTAGTTCTGAGTGGAAGTGAACACGCTGAAATTCCTTGATCCAGAAGCGTTTGGCCTTGCTGATTACATCAGCAGTGAGTTTTGATCAATGGTGAGTTTTGCCTTTAGTCTTGAATCGATCACATGCGATCATTACCCATCCAGTGATTCTGAGAAGTTGAGTGAGTGACGTGTAATAATCGATGATATTTCATAGAGTGTTTGACTATGACTTGGCTGCGGTGAGAGTGACCTTAGCCCTTGCTTCTGGGAGATCATTGTCTTCCATAGAGCTTTTTTTGAGTTGGCCAAGCTGATTCATCCTGGCAGAGCCAACTTCGTCCTTGACACCATACCTGGTGTGCTCTGAGCTGCGATGTGAGTAACCCTCATGAGGCACAATCCGCCGAATTTTCCGCTCCAGGTACATGTCTCCATTGTGCGGTTGGAATGAGTTCTTGAACGAGTGCAACTCTATTTCAGACAAAATCCTTCCACTTTAAAGGGTGCGAGCGAATCAAAGTGAGTGCTACCTTTGCATCTGTCCAAAGATGTGTCTGTGAGATTAGCAATCTTGAGTGGTCCAACACGTGTTTTTCCAATTTCATGAGTAAAACTGCCGCCCCCAATTCCAATCGAAGGATTGAAAGTCGCTTGAGTGGTGTCACCTTGATTTTGGGATGAGAAAGGATGTTGTAGAATGAGATGTGAGTGATGTGGACTTGATGTAGAGAGCTGCGGCCATCACCTGTTGTGAAGCATCCGAGAAGCCATGAAGTTCCACAACCGTTTCCTCCTGGATCCCTAACCACCGTGGTATAGAAATTGTATCCAGTTACGTGAGATCTTCTCGAATGTGCAGCCACTTCTTCACAATTGAGTTTGGCAGTGAGTCGTCCAAAGAAATTTTGTGAAGCCACCGTTCTTGTAAGAGGATTTTTGATGTGATGATGACAGGTGAGACTATTCCAATGGGATCGTAAAGCTGAGATACTTCAGAAAGTATAATCCATTTAGTGATCATCTACTGTTTGGGCGGCAGAGTCATTCTGAAGGTGAGTTTATCCGAGCGTGGGAGTCATTTTAATCCGAGTATATTTGCAGCGAAATCATGTAGAGGTACAGCTTCTTCAGCTGACGGCTCTGTGAGGAAGGTGGTGAGAAATTTGGATGAGTTTGAGTTCCATTTAGCTAATGGAAAACCGCCCGCCGTGCATAGTGAGGTTAACTGCTTGGGCTTCTGCATGAGAGTTTCCTGAGTGTCATCTACATACATTCCGTACAGCAGTGAGTCAACTGCAAGTGGATACTTGTCCCCTTCATCTTTCACCAGCTGAAGGAGTGTTCGAATTGCTAAGTACTGAGCTGCTCTTGTTCCATAAGTGACTGTTCTCAAATAAAAATGAGTGAGTTGACCCTTGTCATTTACTCAGAGAATGCGTTGTAGGTTCAAATCTTGAAGGTGAACCTTGATCTGACAATACATTTTAGTGATGTCAGTTGGGAAAATAAATTGTTGAGTTCGAATCTAAATAAGAACATTGACGATGTTAGGTGAAAGTTTGGGCCCAGTAAGCATGATGTCATTGAGTGACTTTCCAATTGTAGTGAGTACTGATCCCTTGAATACTGCTCTGAGATCGGTCGTTAAACTTTCATCCTTCAATACTCCATGTTGAGGAAGATAATAAGATGGTTTGGCAGATAATTCCTGTTGAGAGATCTGTACCATGTGACCCAAGCTGCAATATTCTTCCATCCTTGAGCTTTACCGAATCAGCTTCCCTGAGCATCAGTTGATTTGGTGAGAGGTAACCTTACTTGATATCGTCCATGAATATCTCTGGTGTGAGTTTCCGCAAAATGTTGACAATAGCTGTTGAGGGTGGTTCTTCTTGAACCCAAAATCGTGTGAGTAATCTTTGCAATTCTTTTATGTTGATTGCAACCCTTGTATGATGTACTGTCTTATATCGATCATCTGAGTGATAGGGACCTATGAGTAGCCATCCGAAAATTGATAGTTGTGCAACTGGTTCAGTCACACCTCCTTTGATGAAATTAGGCTTGATAATTTGACCATAATAGTCAGCACCAATGAGAACATCCACTGGTTGAGGTTTCCAAAATGTAGGATATGCCAACTTTAACTTTCTTATATGATCCCAACTGAGCTGCTCACATTTCTCTGATGGCAGAGGTGATGAAACTTGGCGTATGATATGAGCAGTAATCCAAACCTTGAAATCCTTATGGCTGGGACGTAAATCTATTTGAGTTTTACCTATAGTGTGAGTTGAGTGCGTGCCTCCAATTCCGTGAATAGGGACAGATGAGTGTTGCCGTTTGATTTTGAGTAAATCCATCGTATTCTTGGAGATGAATGAAACTCCAGAACCTGGGTCTATGAGTATTCTTATTGATTGAGATGTCACCGATGAGTTATGCCATGCCAATGCTAATAGCGTTGATTGAGGTTTGACCCTGAGATAAGATGATTGCGCCGTTGTCTTATTGTTTAGTAGAGCCGATTGCTGGAGAGCCTTGCGTTTTGCCTTCAGATTCTCGTGGTAAATGGATCATGGTGTGATGGTTTCCATTGCAAGCCTTACACCGGTATAGAGACTTGCAGTTTTTGGAAGTGTGCAGCCCCAGACAATTAAAACACAGAGGCTTCTCCATGACAAACTTCCGTCTCTGTTGTTTGGTGAGGCGCTTGAAGTTAGGACAAGCCACGATGAAGTGTGGCTCCCCGTAGTACGTGAATGGGTGTTGAGCTATCCTAGTGGTATGAGATACCTTGATAGCAGAGGATGGCCTGGAAGGAGGAGGCGGCGAGCTTGATGCAAAATGGACCTTCACTCCGCGCTGACTAGTAGATGGTATCGCCCGCTGTGATGGTGATACAGAATTGTCTCAAGAAGTGCTCAAGCTGTTCAAATGTTGGCAATTGAGTTGAATCCCTCAGAGAAGTTTTCCAAGCTTCTCTTGTTGATCTATCCAACAGTTTCGATACCTTGTGTGATAGGATACAATCGCCTAGAACAGCTGGGTCCACTAAAAGGTTGAGTGACTTCCGTATTTTCGATACGTCCGAAATTAACTTGTTGAGTGAAGCCGGATTTTTAGATGCAGGTGACAGGTAGTTGAGTTGGTCCAAGTGTTCATTGAGTAAGCTCCGTTTGTTTTCAAACCTGGTCACCAAGGTCGTCCATGAGGGCACTAGTGAGTCGCCTGCCAGAGTGAACCCTTCTATGAGTTGGAGAGATAATCCGGATAGTGAGCTTCGCAAGTAGTGGAGTTTTGCGACATCAGTTAATCCGGCCCGCTTGAGAATCATCCCCGTAAACAATGATTGAAATGCTGACCACTCTGAGTAGGCACCGGTAAATATAGGAAACTTGATTTCCGGGAGTTTATTGCTTTGGAACTCTTGAGTTTGACCGTCTCGATTATGAGTAATTCCGTGCCGACGCTGCAATTGTTGCTCCAACTTTCCTAATGATAAAATAGTCGCATGGTACATGCGATGGACCTTGTCATGAAACTCCCTTTGAAAATACTCATTGGACACAAAAGTGTCAAGACAGCTGGCTTCAAGTCCAGAGTGTTCACTCTTGTATGTTGAGTAGATGTCATTGGCATCACTCCTCCAGGCATCAATTACCGCCGATGTCACGCTACTTTCCCGCTCGGTCACCAGCGACAGGAGCCTTTCCAAATTATTTAACCTAATATGGACACTATTGATGGTGAGGTTGACCTTGACCTAGAGGTCCTGGAGCCATCCGTGACGATGATTGGTACTGCTAGAGATTGTCTAGCGAAGGCCAAGCTGCCTCCTGATGATTCGACTGGAGTTCCCGGTCGACCTTCTGCTGGCTGCACTCTCATGTTGGAGTCGCCCGTGGTACTGTCATTGGAGGAGTCGATGGGACGTCCTGGTTGTCCGACATCTTGCCAATACTGTTGAGTAAATATTATTCTAGACGAAGCAAACTACAAACAATAGAAGCCCGAACTCAATTTCTCTGTCAAACTTATTTCAGCAAAATTATTTCAAGCCCAAAGTCATCTGTATTCACTCCTTTACAAAAATTTGCCACTTTCTTAAAAATAAATAATAAAAAAAAAACAGTAAAAAAACCACCTTATTAAATTCCTGTGTCGAATATATACAGAAATATATAAATCTTATCCCAACTCAATATAATATATACGACCACCAATACAAAACTCTCTGTACAAGTATACCAATTAATACTAAACTTGGCTCCAAAATATTAAACTCTCCAAACCCAAATACAACACTAAACACACTCATCCTTAAAGAGAATGCCACTGCTATGTATACTGATGGAAGCAAAGTAAAGAACTCTCCTTATACTGGCTTCGCTTGCTTTTGCCCAGATCTTTCTATTGCTGTAAAAAATCGATCTGCAAATTCGTTTCTGTCTACACCGCTGAATGCCTGGCTTTGTCAATGGCGCTCGACATTGTAATAGCAAACCCAAATAAAAATTATCTGATTCTCTGCAACTCACTAAGTGCATTACAGAGCCTGAATTCTACTAAATTTGCAATACCTAATAATATGTACATTTTTGAAATTAAGGAAAAATTCAATCGGTTTTTAGAAAACAACCCCAATAACGATAACAAATTTATCTGGATACCATCGCACACTGGACTTAATGGCAATGAAACTGCAGACAAACTCGCTAAAGAAGCGACAACAATTCCCTTCGATACTAATTCTATCAAGATTCGTTATACTGATCTTTAGCTTGAATTTAAAAATATGGCTTGCAAAGAAACCAAGTCATACATAAGTCAAAAAGCTCTAACTACAGGCAAAAGTTTTTTCCAACTGTACCAGGAAAAAAATGTAAGCCCTGGTTTGCAGATAAAAATTTAAGTAGAAAATTCATTGTCACAATAAATCGGTGTAGATCAGATCATTACAACCTGTGAGCCTCCCCCCTTGCCAAAGTTAATATTATTAAAGATCCAAAATGCATATGCGGTTATAAAACACAAGAACTAAATCATATATTGTGGTAATGCCCAATATATAATAGAGAAAGAAAATCTTTAATAAATAATCTTATTCAGGCCCACTTCCAACTACCACTCAATGTAGACACTTTAATTGCAAAACCTCAAACACGAATATGTAAAATTATCTGTAAATTTTTCGATGATTGTAATCTATATATATATATATATATATATATATAGATGCGGCATTCTCTGTCAACGCGACACCCCCTCTGCCCAGAAAAATTTTGATACAAATGAGGTCTACCTCGGCTCAAATGGAAGCTCTTGACTTCTACTTTCGAACGCCGTCTGGCGATTCCGAAAATACAAAATGGCGGATCCAATATGGCGGCTGA
>JAYJLV010075438.1:0-15034 GCA_036873485.1 Torymus texanus
ATTAAAAATTTTAATTTAATATATCTTTAAGAAGAAAAGTTATATTCAGATAATTTAAAATGGATTATGTAAGGCATCATTAGTACTACACAATAACATTGTTTGTTTGTTTGTAGTCTCATTTATTAACGCTCTAGGAAATATCCCCTTAAGCGCGGACTTACATTGATAAATTAATAAAAAATAATGTATTTGGCCTTGAAATTGAGACACCCCGAAATGTTTAGAGTTATAGGTATCTCAAAATCCTGAGGTGATAGACTGAAATGAAGGTCATATTTGAGATCAGCACATCAAAATACATAAGGATATGGTAGTCAGTGTTCTGGACCAGACCACTTTCTTTTTTTTGTGTGGCTGTGTAATGAATTCCATTATACTTGGCATTATAATATATTATAGGTTAATTTTAAATCCATTAAGGTGCCAGCCATGCATGCCATGTAAAAGTTTTGATCTTGCAAAACGATGTCAAATACTTCAAAATATAATTGAAAAGCTGAGTATACTTGTATAGTCACGCCTATCTAATGTCTTGTAATTCGTAATGTCAAATAACACCGCTTTTGTACACCATTATAACAGACAATTTAATAACCATTAGATCGTCAAAATTTAAACGTCTATTATATTTCAGAAGTAAAAGAGAAGTTTAGCGATTCACCACTGAAATGCAACAACCGCAGCGTCATTTGCAAATTACTTGACCCACGTTTAATCCAAGGTGCGCAAACGGATTAAGCTAAAGGGATCGAAATTATACCAAAGCCGCAGTGAGTGGTCCGCGTTAGTTCTCCTTTGTTGTATAGATCATCAGCGGCTCCAAACAGCTATAAAATACACACACACACACATACATTCACGCGCAACTACATACACACCGAGGCGTGCGTCTCGTATATCACAAAAAGCTCGTGCGAAACTCGCCAGCTTATCGTATTTCATTGGAATCGTTGTGGCGGCACCTATGCCCCTCATGAGGGCGTTGCTCGAAAACCTAGATTGCGTCAACGGTCGGGGCGACTTAATTGTTTTTCTTTCTGAGCGAGCTGTCGCCGCCGTTGGCGCGCCGGTAATTACCGTTCTGAGGCAAGAATATATACAGACTCACTACAGAGTAGTATATAGTAACGGACTAGTTCGGTTAAAAGGCTCATTGGATAAAGTGCAAGATGGCAAGCTGCCGTCACGCGATACTTCAGCTTCGTACACGCATGTCACTATGGAAAAGACTCGAATCGTGTTTTGCATCAAAATTAATTACCGGATTGCACGACTACTACAGTGGTGGTGGTGGTTCCAGTGACTCTTTTTGCTACTCGTCGCCCCCTTGTCTTCGTTCTCGCAGTTTTACGATTTGCCCTTGACAACTTAACACAGCGATTCCTAGCGAAAGGGGATACGTTTTTACACATTTCGCGTGCCCTGGACAATAAGTTAATACACGAATAATGGAAATGAGATTAGAATTCTATATTGCAACCTTTATGATTTAGGTTTTTAACTGAAAAGAATAAAATGAATTACAAATTCTGTAGTTGATAAAATAGAACTTCAATTTTTACTCAACTGAGGAAAAGCTTTGTAAATTTTTCATTTGATATTTGTTTGTTTATGGTATCATTTATTAACGCTCCGGTTTTAATAAAGCAGTTCAATGAAATAAATATGAAAATCAATTCATATTTTAGTTGTACTCTCTGCAGTCAAATAAAGAACATTTTTTATGTTCTCCCAATGTACAACAAGCAAACATAACGAATAAAAAAATTTGTATTCATATCAAATCAAAACCTTTTGATTAGCAAATAAGTAAAACTAATTATTTAATTTGCAAACAAAGACAAATTTTCAAGTCAAAACAAAAAGGTTTATACGATATTTTTATTTTCTCAAAGTTTAAACGTTGACAATATTATTGATTAAAATTAGATTTTAGTGGAGAGATTTTTTGATGTTTTTACATTACATTTTAACTGATACAATGTATTATAAATGGTATAAGAATATAAGTATTAGTTAAATAATCTCGTTTTCAAATTACGCATTATCATTTTGACAGTGAGTATATAGTGAGATACATACTAGTATAATTTGTAAATTTAGAGAAGAAAATTCATTACAAAAAATAACAAAGATTGTTTAGGTATTTGTTTATTATTATTATTGAAATTCGCGCATGTATGTATATACGGAAAAAACTCAAAGCGGGCAAAAAAAAACTGAAAAACGCCAGCTCGCAACTATTTTTAACCCGCCGGTCAAAAAATGATCGCTTTAGGCTCGCTTAATAGGGCGAAAAACGCAAAAAACGTGTTTGTGTTACAAAAAAATGAGTTTTGAATGATTTCTGGGTGATTTTGGAATAATTTTTGGATAATTTTCAGATTTGGATCATTATAGTATTTCTAAAAAATATTTAATTGAGCTCCACTATCTAGCCTAGAAATATATTATGTTCTGTCTGTGTATGGATCCTCTATTTTAATGTGCTGCAGTAAGTTATTAATTTTATGAAATATATTGCAATCTTTACCGATGTTGTATTTGCCTGAATTTTGTATTCTTGGAGTTTATAATAAGTGCATTTAAATCAAATAAATTTATTTGATCAGCATATTTAGTTTTTCAAAAATCGGTATTTTTACGATTCTCCGTAATTTTTATATTAATCAAATCACTTTATTGTAATTTCCATGATTAGCTGTATTTTTTTGACAAGTCATTATTAAAGAACCGAATTCTGCTAATGCCCGTTTTTTTTACAAAACAGGCAAATAAATTTATCTGAAATAGTTTACTGCTTACTTTGCATCATTAAGACTTTAGCACGTTTGTAATCCATAGCTTCATGATTTTCTTCTCTGCAAATTGCACAGCAGAGAATTTTTCATAGTATCGTGTAATATTTCATCGAGTGTCCGAGTTTATTGCAGCTTTGAGATACTACCGATAGGCAATTTTCAATCGCGTAGCTAGCACTGGCACACAACTCAAACGATTGTGCAATGGTTGGAGTTTTCTTATATGCGATGTAAATTTCCAGTAAAGTTTGACAATTTGATAGTATTGAAATGATTTCCATTTGCTTGGTTAAATTTATCTATTCAGTGTCCTTCAACGTTTCAATATAAAATTTTTTTCTAGTTTTTTGCGATTGTTCTATAATATGAAATCTCTACTTTCACAATAAACCCAAATAAATAAATTTTGTGGATAATATATTGTTGTCGATGCACATTGAATGGCAACATTGTATGGTATGGATAATTTATAAAATTGACGTTAATAATTTTGTCATATAATTCATTTTTCATATTATTAAATTATGACTCATAAGGTGATGATATTGAACATTTGATTTTAAATAGAGCATACTATTTTAATGAATGTTTCGACAATATATTAACCTCATGTGGTTGATCAGCACAACTGCACGAGAGTCGAACACCATTCAAACCCACATTTAATATTTTTTCTCTTGTATATTTTCGTGCATTGCAATGGTTAACGCTAAAAGTCTTTAAAGATATAATTTTACTCAAAATTAGTAAGTTAACTGAAATTATCAAATAATCTTTAAAAATTGTGCCCAAATTATCCAAAATAATATTTTGAGAATTTGTAAATAATATCGGGCGAAATAAACTTGTTATTTACTACTCTTTATAGAAAATTTTCCATAAAATAAAATTAGTAGAGAATATTTCAAACGGAATTTTAAAATTCAATTTCATGTAGGAAATTCCTATGCTGCATACCGAGTTTAGTCAACTAACATTTAGGGTCAAAGGTGAGCGGCTATAGAATTCTCTTCCCGAGTGCATTAAGGCATAAAAACCATAAAATTTGAAAAAATTAAGAACAAAAAATGGTTTTTCATATAAAAAACATACTTAATGAAAAAATTTTCAAAATCTAGAGCTTCGTACCATAGGTGGGAGCTTTACAGGTAATTTGTACTTCACCCCGTCAAAATCCATCAACCGGTCTCCAAAAGAGGTACGCAGAAGTTTTTTTTTTTAAAGGACTATGTTTCGGGATAAAAAGGATCAAAGGACCTTTACCCTGGCTTATTAAATCCTCCTGGCTTATTAAAAATTAGTTATATATATAGTATATAATATTTTATTTGTGATAATTATATTTTAATTCAGTTTTTCAGGTGATTTTGGCTTCAGAGGCCTATAAGTGTAAGACCGCCTTAAATATTCATCTAGCCTTAGTAGATTCAATCATGCTCTCTATGTCCGTACACATTGACTATGATATTTTGTGTTCTTATCATTATATTAAATATAACTGACTGGATATGGCTTTTATGCAACACATCTAGAATGATTTAGTCTTTATGTTTTACTTATTTTTCTACTTCTAATATTATGTGGATGACGGTTATATCTTGTAATGTTTTAATTATTTACATGTAACATACTAGACTTAAGTTACGAATTGAATTGTTTAAGCTTTATTCTTTCTTTTGCAACAACCAAGAATAAAACATAATATTTAATAACTATAAGAACCATAAAAATTATTATACAAGTGAATGAAACTAGAATAATAGAGCTTTTACTTATTTTTAGAAAAAGAAAGAAATGATTGTTGCTTTCAATGTTCTACTAATTAATGTAAGCTGTTCTTTATGCTATGGTTCGAATTTAACAGTGACCGCATATAAATATTTTAGGTAGAAAAATAGAAGAGCATCAAAAACAAATAAAAACATGATTACACTGCATTGCCTGATTATAACAGTTTTCTTATAGGTAGTTTTTTCTCGATCAGGCGAGAGTACTTTTAAAATAAATCTTGTTATTATTTTAGAATTACCCCCTCCTCATCGAGAAAAAACTTCCTATATACATATACATGGAGGGTGAAAAAATCTTCAATACAATTAACAGTTTTCTGTTTTAGTTCTTAGAAAAACTTCAATATTCTTTTAGAATTAAGCAACATCACCAAGACTTTCAGTACAATTCAAAACGTCGATCCGGCTATAACTTTCTAAAATACCCACGCATCCCATCGTCCTGCGTCCACCATTTTGCAAATGTATTGAAATGCCTTTAAAATTGCGACGACGATAGTGAAGGGTTCTAGACTGAATTCGTTCAAGCGACAGAGGTAATTGATTTATTCGGACGAGGCAGTTCGCACAATCACGATCGTGAACTTGCCGCCGAGTTCGTTCAATCGGTCAATTGCATTTCGCCACCTCGTCGGCCGCTCGATCAATCAAGCGCCTGTTTAAAGTTTCTACCGTATAGAAGCAGTTTCTATTTATTTCGCGTGATCTTTATCAAGAAAAATTATTTTTTATTGGACAGTGAATTTAAAAAGACATCAATGAAAATCGCAGAATAATAAGAAGCTTTGCACAAGAACTTACTTATTATTACAAATACCTATAACCGAGACCGAATTGTAACTGGTAAACCTTTACAATATTACATTGCAAAATTATATACTTAGAGTTATAGTTCTTTCGCCATGTTTTTTTAATTGTCTCTACATGAATTTTATTTAGTAATATGCGCATTGTGTGTTACCTATAGGTGCGTATTTGGAACCAAAGAGGGTCAGTAATTGTGTCATTACTTTTAGTATTTATGTCGCACAATTGTTGATTTAATAAATGTGTCTAGATATATCGAATACTTCTCTTTTACTTAAAAATTAGATTTTTACAATCACACATTCCTGCTTTTCATCAATTAAGTATCATGGTTTCAATATTTTTTTCTTAAATGCGTCAATTTCATACCATAAACTATTAATAAATTCATTTCACATTTCTGCATAATTTGATTAGAGTTCCCTTTGCTTTATTTCCATTCTTATTCGCTTAGAATAAATTTTTCTCGGTTGAGGCACGATGTCGTGGATTTTGTGTCTTGCGTTTAACGTCATTCAGGATATTCCTCTTAGTCTTATCTTTATCCTCATGACGTGAGACGCCTCGTGAACTATGCGCGTCGTTTTAGTTACAGTCTTCCCAGAGGAGCGTGACGTATGCTTTGAGAATAATACCTCGCGCGTTTCGAAGACGTCAATTGGCTGTTGGCTCTATCTAAAGTTAATACGCCTTCCCTGCGCCGATCAAACGGTCTCCCCTTTTTATCGTTTACGAGATGGAATTTCTAAGATTTGCGAGAAGTGACGCGTGGAACGCAGATTTAATGTTCGGTTACACTGTGTAATGAGATATCACGAGAGTTTTCGAAGTGCGAATCGTTTCTGAGATGCGGTTATGCCGGAGTCTTCTTTGAGATAAAACATGTAGGATTAAGCTGGTGGAGGGGAGGTTTACCATCAATGTGGAATATACATAATTATTTATTTGTATATTTTGTAATGAGTATAATAATTGGTTTAGATGTCGCATACACGATGATTCCGATTTCCTGTGATTAAGGAGGATAAACGCCATCTTAAATAGACTTGAAGAAAATGCCTCTTTTGTTATTTGATTTATATGTCCCCGAAGATTGTTTTGTTTTCGCAATAGTTTTATCTGTATAAGGCTGAATCTCTGTCAAATCGAGAGGACAGAAAATAGATTTTCTTGAAAACTTTGTGTGAATGTTCTATTTTGTATACTGGGTGCTCGTGAATCTTTTCAGACTTTTAAAATTGATGTTTTCGAAATGTGTTATGTCAAGGTGACAATTTTAGCATTATTTTTCCGATTTTGATTAATAATTTTTAACTCCTCAGGGAAGTATTATTCCCGATAGACATAAGAATAGTCTTTTTGTAAAATTTTCTGTTTTTCAATAAAAATACTTTCAAAACCGTACAGTCATGCTTTCAATTACATATGTGCAAATGAAACATTAAAATTTATGAAATTAAAAGTTTGATCCCGACTATCTCCAGTACAAAATTCATAAAGATACCTTTTTATTATAAAAAAGAGTCCTTATGAGTTCCAGAATGTAACGCGATCGTTTTTTCATTAAACAAATTCATCCAGTATTTTATTTAAAAAAAGCTTACACAGGTCTGAAAAAAATATATAAAATATTTTGAATTACGTTTCCTTTTTGAACTAAAATTCAGCCTTTTGATAAATTTTTAACTCAAAGGGGAAGCAAAAATTCGAACGATTTTAATTGCTGGATTTGCATCGCAACCACGGATATATCTATATAATTGAGGGATACTCAATTTGATAGAAAATTGACAGCAATATTACACTGCAAAATAACATAATTTATTTGGGCAGACTAAGATAAAACCGAGGTGCTACGCATTCAAGAAATCACACACAGACACGTAAGACTTTAAAAACTTCTAGAGAGTTTTAGAAGATATCTTAATACTGCAGCAGTCAAACTCATTTATTAAAGATTAACAAACTTTTGAAAGACTTCCGATACTTTTAAAAGACTTCTAAAATATTTCCGAAAAGCTTTCCAGACTTTTCATAGAAAACTCCGGATATTGTATCTTCAAATAGGCCTTTTTCATTTTCCACTTTCAGTAGTAGCAAAAATATTGCCGTAAAGCTACAATTCATCCGAAACGTAACCAGATAAGTCCATTTTTCAAATTTTCTGCCCGGAATAACCGGATAATTCCATTATTTTTTTCGTATATCGTAGTTATAATTTCTTTATCTATTCAAATTCAATTTTATTATGATGGCTAATATATATTTATCAGTTTATTTAAAAATATTGGAAGAAGGGCGTAGAATACTCAGTTCGCTGAGTACTGCGACACGCGCTCTCTCTCCTCTCCCCCTTCCGACCACTTCGTATCGTGCGGTTTGTCGAACGCCGTCGTGCGCTTGTCACTTCCGAACTTAAGTCGGAGAGAAACACACGTGTTTTGCTTTTTGTAGTCTGAAGATTTGTCTTAAGCAGTTTTTGTGAATATTGAAAGTGAGGAACATGGAGAAAGTTAAATAAATGGCATTATTTAATATAGAAGGGGATGAAGTGTTTTTATTATAAGAGAGAATTCCCAAAATAACCTTGTAATACCAAGAAAAAAATTCCTATACACTTTCAAATTATAAATATTTTTAAATTTTACAATATTAGTTCAATATAAATACAATTCAAATAGTCGTAAATTTAATAGAAATGTCAGAGAAATAGAAATTTCTTGAATAAGTTATGAGAATTCATTGAACAATTGCTAATTTCATAATTTATTGACCCGATTCATAATTAAATTAAAGAATATACTCTAAAATAAACGCGAACCGCACTATCAGATAAGTCCACAGTTCCCAAAATAACCAGATAAGTCCATACTTTTTGAGTTCTTACTTGTTTTGAACGCATCAGAAAATGTATAACCTGCTCAATAACCACCGTGTAAATATGTGTCTTGAATGTGCCAATTGACTAGTCAATTATCGCGACTCATCTCGTTTCTCCCGATCTTACATACAAGTTCGAACATTAAAACCCGTTTTTCTCGTAAACTCGAAAAGTGGACTTATTTGGTTATTCCGGGAAGTCGCAAATTTGTAGTCTAATGGACAGATCTATGGTTCGTGGTCGATTTAGATCTTAAATTCTGCCGAAGTTTCTTTTTACGTATTTTGATTCGCTAAAGCCAAATTTCTTGGGTAGAAAGTTTGAAATCAGTGCCATTCATTGTTATTAGAAATTTTCTTGAATAATAATTATAAATGCTTTTTGCCAAAGAAATATACTATTGTATTCTGTAGGTTATGTTAAAGAAAATTTCTGTAACAAGTTTTGTGTTAAAATGCATTACAAGGGCGCCAAAAATTCTTAAAGTTTGAAAATATGTAATTTTTTAAAACTTTGAAGTTCTACAGTGCAGCTTGTACTGCATCAATTTGGACTTACCATCACTTAAATTGTTTCTTTATTCCAACAGAATTCAATGATTTTAGTTGAATTCTAGTGACACCTGCAATTTTTGTACAAACATTTGAAATAAATCAATCACAATTACCATATTTCTTTAAAATAAAAATTTTAATTGATTAATTAAAAAGCTGTTTAAATGTGATGAATCAATATTTGAATTCCAAAAATCTCATACTCAAAAATCTAAAGTAAACGATAAACACTAACACAACCGTAATTCATGCTTTTTGCATAAATTATGTATAAAAAAAAATAATGACCAAAAAATTGTTTAAATGTGATAAATTCAAATTTGAATTCTATCAATAAAAAATAAAATTATCAATCACTAAAAAAAATTATTGTATATAATTTTTCTTCTCTTTGTAAAAGTATTCTTCTAAAAAAGTTAATACCAGTTTTTTAACTGCATAGTTAGATCACGCGGATTTCAAAAATCAATTTTTAGCATCGTAAGAAAGGAAGAGAGGGTGGGAGAGGAATACACACCCGTGCCGAAAGTTTACAAAACACAACAGTCGCCAAAGAGGCAAATGATCATCCTCTTGACCCGTATTATGGCGTACAGGTGCTCACGAGAGATTGAGCGAGAGAGCAAGCAGGGGAGGGATGGGAGTAAGAGAGAGCATGCGAGAGAAAGAGCGACGTAGGGTGGGCAGAGAGCTCAAGCACCGCAGCAACTTTCCTTGTGGCTTTTACCGAGCCAAGCCGCTGAATTATGAGGTTAATTCCGCCTCGTGGGCTCGTTTCGCTACTAATCCACTCGAGAGCTGGCGTTGCCGCAGCCACAGCCGCCGACTGCGGGCTGCTGCGTGTATCTACAGCTACGTGTATACAAGTGCGCGGGCATGGATGTGGGGGCGTACACACGCCGGGATGCGATATTTCCAGGCGCTGGGCGTCGCGCCGTGGAAACTCCGCTGTAAACAATGCCGATGACAACTTTTACGTCCGCCAACGCTGCGCCGTTTTAATTGCCGGCCCGAAATTTCAATTCGCACGCTCGTGGGTCGAAGGCGTGTAAGGCAAACCGACTGGATTATGCTGTTAGGAGTGTCAGAATGAGCGCTTATCTCCAAATATTCCACGTTGAGTTGCGGTGAGTAGAAAAAGCCAAGGGTCGCATAAAGTATATTTAAATTTATAGGCGTCGCAGGTGTATTCTAATTAAGATTATAGAATACATTTTAAATTTTTATTGTCTCAATAACCAAAGTATAAAAAAAGCCAATCTAAATAACTATAATTGTAGGATATTATTTCAAGTATCTATTCTTTAAAAAATGATGAACTGCCATATTGGAGCATTCAATAATCGACGATTTGATTGGTCGGCATATAATGAGCCCTAGAATTGACTGTTTTCGAATATATTGAGATTAAAGTTTCGAAATGTAATATATATATATATATATATATAAAACTATGGTATTTAAGAATAGTGAATAATTAAAATAAAAATTCCATGGGAAAAAGTCAGTCATATGCACAACACAGTTTGATCATATAATGAAAAATAAAATATTACATGCGAAGCCCGTTTCAATTTAGCTAGTCAAATTAAAATAAACATTAACTTTTAGTAGTAGGTATAATATAACGATAGAGTCCAGAGAATGATAAATGGGTTATAGAAATAATAACATAGTTTTTCATTAATACAGAGTGCGAGGTGCCCAAACGTTGTTTGATCTCTACAACGCTACAGTCATGATACTATTCCTTTTAATTGTCAAAAATAAAAGATACGATCATATATTAACAAACATTGTTGTAAATCCTACTGTAGCAGTAAATCCCTGCTTTTTTAAACCAGAACATAACGTTATTTATTTTGTTTATATTTGTAAGTAAATATAAAAGAAATAATATAATGCGTTAATGACCGGTTGCCTATACTCACAAGCTAATGGAAGTTTCTTTGAAGTACTCATATAAAGTGCCCCTTACCCACAACTCTCTCACACTCTAGTCGATTTGTATGTATAAACGCGAATACGCGTAAAACCGTCGCTTTCAAAATATTACAGCATTCGTATTTTTTGAAACGTTTCGAATTAATTTTGTTTGACATACTTACGTTCCAACCGGAATCTATATAGAATGACTTTTGCAATGGAAGGAATGATATTTTATTAATATTAAAATTATATTATAGCAATATTTAGACATGGGAAAAATAACATCTTTTTCAGAAAACTTTTATGACGATATTAGAAATAAAAGCTGAACAGCGTGAAATCTAGAGACGACAGCAAGTGAGTTGAGCTGGGTATGCGCTCGAGGGCACGTATGCAAAGCAATCCGATAAGTAAATGTCGGAGGGTGCGCTCGCACTTACGGAGCAATTGGCAGTTGGCATACGGCGGTACTGGCGTACGAGATAACAAGTCTAAAGTTGAACGCGCCGAAAGCTGCTTTTCTGGACGTGGCTGGACGTAAGAGCTGATTAGAATGCGAATGAGTTCTATCGGCAGTCATCACGTGGACCTTCGTCTGGCCTCTCCTTCCTGCTTTAGTCCAAGTGCATTCCCGCGAGGAGTATATCCACTGATAGCGCCCGCACAAAGCTCGTCCAGGATATGTATATTTAATGGCCAAGTGCACGAGACATTTTATGTATACTATTTTAGGCAGCATCGATTCTTTCCCGCGGCGGTGGTCTTGAGATGGATAATGGAGACATTTTGGCTACACAAAGGCGACTGTCCTGCATTTCTCATGAAATATTATAAATCGCGGTAGCAGAATGGACTATTTCAGTACATTCAATGAAACTTTGAGTGGTTGTGTGTGTACACTCATAAAAATCTGGTGAAAGTTACAAAATTTTAGCATCGCCATATTTGCGGTTTTATAACTAATTCAACTTAAGGAAAAATCAAAATATTACTTTGTACTTTATACTATATACTATATAAGTTTTATTAGATATATAAGAAAATTTACTGTATTATTATGAAATTTTTCGGTTTTTTCAAATCTGTGCTGCACAAAGAGAATATACACTTTCCAAATGATGGCTCTTTCTTTGGCTATGAATTTAAAAGTATTTTTCATAAATACACGCAAGCCTCGGGTGATTTCAACGGCTGATCCATTAATGTGGTCGTTACAGCGACCAACTCCACCAGAGAAGTCTTTAAATTTTACTGCCAGTTTCCTGGCTGCGAAAGGACGTTCCACCATCACAGAATACACAACGTGTGATATGACCAACAAATTGTACATGAAGCCAAACAATATATACTGGGCTAAACTCAAGAGAAAGCCGCAATCTTTGCTCAGCTGGAGGTTGAGCTGACCATCCATAAGGTGATAGATTCATTCGTCACTCCCGAATAAAAAGACAGTATCTCAGTGCCCGATTCGAAAAGATGGTATCTCGAAAGCTAATTTTTTTGCTCTGATTTAGGTTGGCAATGATAACCAAATACTTTCAGCATTTCGTTTAATAAAAGTTGCCTACCTTGCATACCAAATTGTCTTTACATTTCAAGCTGGTATATAAAGCCATTTTCAAGAAATTACGGTTAAAAAAGTTTTAACCTAATGTATTTCTGAAATTTATGAACCGAAAATCTTGCAAAAAAGTATAAAAAATTTACCCCTAAGTAAAATTTAAAAGCAATTAAGCTTAGTTTTTTATAAATTATTTTTTCGCCTTACCCTGGCCGAAAGTACCACATTCCCTCCCGGTGCAAAAACGGGAATGTGATATTTTCGGCCTGGGTATAACGAAAAATAGTATACTCCCCACGGGAGTAAAATTGGCCAGCCCACATCTCGTGTTTGCCACCCGAGCCGAAGGCGAGGGTGGCAATTTACACGAGATATGGACTGTCCAAGTTTTTTCCTCCCATGGTGCGTAATATACTATTTTCAGTTTTGAAATATTTTTCAGTTTGCACAATCAAAAAGATATTCATGTCAATATCTCTTATATTTTCATAATATAACAGATTTACAAATAATTACGTTTTCGTAAATAATTTGGAACTTCATATTTAACAAATCGTACACCCAGAAAAATAATCTTTCGGGTTTGAAGTAAAATTCCTCCCGAGAAAATCAGCCTTCTATAAAGAAGGATTCTTCCTGCACCAAAAAATTTCTTCTTGTGCCAAAAATCATCATCCCGCTATAGGAATCGTGATACCCTGTTACAAGACAATTCCTCCTTCCATAGGAAGATATCCTCTTGGTCCTATTTTTAGCAGAATCTACCGACAGGTAGATTGTCGTTGGTACAAGAAGATCGTTTTCTGAGTGTATGATTTTCAAACGAAGTACAAAAAAACAATCTCTTTATGGTTAAAATCAGTCCAGTAAATTATAAGATATCAACGTATACTTACACGGACACTCACGCACAAACACACATACACACTGACATACACATACACGTATACACACACATATTCGTCCTGACAAAAAATAGTGTTAATAGTGTTGTCTGAAAATAAATTAGTGTCCTAAGCTATGACTAACCGAAAGCATTTAAGTATACGTATATTATACAATTACAACTTTAGTATATCCAAAATTTTGATATTGCAGTCAATATCGCAACACTTTTTTTCTTGCTCTTTGAATATTAGGACCTTTTGTAGTACATAAAGTGTTTATCATTACAGTGCATTTGTTTTAAAAGGGGTTATAAATTTCGTATGTAAGTATGTAAATATGTGAAATATGCTTAATCCGGCGAAATAATCGAAAAGATGTACCCTTTACGCGCCTGAGATATTTTCATTTTGCCTACGTGTGCAGCTTTTCCGACAAAAGGAAGCTGCACAGGTCATGCTTTGAGCTCCTACAATTTATCACTTTTTCACCCTTTTTGGCCAAACTATAATGCAATGGTGCTTATTATTCGCTGGTAAAAACCACACTCAAGTCCCTCCTAGAAATTGGTAGCGACAAGAGTTCTTGGCGTACGCATGGAGAACACTTTGTCAGTGCAGCTAAATTTAGGAAATTTACTCTGGTTTTATCAACTCAATGAAATAATGTAGCTGAGTTGAATCAATTAAAAGATTTTTATATTGCATGCGTTGTACAAATAAAAATTTATTTGCAAGGGGAGTATCTCAAATTCGGATCACGGACTTCTCAAATTTTGATATATGTTTTTAGATTTCGAAATATGGAGGAAGCCGCAATATTATACTCTAACACTTATGAACTAGAAATATCGACATTTTTAGGTATATTTTTAAGAAATATTGAAAAAATGCTTTTCTTTAATGTTATTTCTTCAGTCTATATAAGCCTTAGATACAATTGTAAAAAAGTATGAAATTCTAAAGTTATCATAGTTCAAAGTTAAGCAACAAAATATGTATCAAATATACATGAAATTGAAGCTCTAGGTTTCATCGATTTATCAACAGTTTGATTTATCATAACTTTGGAAGTAGTTGATATTTTTTAATTCTGAAAAAAGCAATGGAAGCTCTTTAGTTTTATTTTACTTTTTAACAATTGTATGTGAGGCTTGTCTAGTCTGAATAGTTAACGTAAAAAACTATAGTATTTTTTCAATATTTACTTAAAATACTGCTGAAAATGTCGATAACTTCAGTTTGTCAAAGCGTTAGGGTCTAATATTGCAGCTTTCTTCATATTTCCGTATCTAAAAACATGTCTCAAAGTTTGTGAAAAATCCATGATCCGCATCTAAGATACTTTTTGTGTTAGTTACAAATCCACTATTAGAAATGCAGTTAATTGATTATTATTTCTTAGATAAGTTATTTAAAAATTGCATAAAATATTATATGTCCATGATTTGCTCCAAATGCTACTTTTGGGAACCGCAAACGTAACATTTTTATATGTAATCATGGTAATTACAACCTTGATTGAAGAATCTGTGCTCGTTTGTAATAAACTGGAAGAAACAAAGTCACATCATTAGTTTTATGAATCCTAAAAGCTGATGCGTGCAATGATAGTGTACGAAAAGAATTTTGCGAGTCGTCTTCGCGCTACCGATAAAACGAAACGATCCATCTTAGAAGCTATTGCGTGTTCCTCAAATCATTATTCTTCTCTCTCTCTCTCTCTCTCTCTCTCTCTCTCTCTCTCTCTCTCTATTTCTCTCTCTATCTCTCTCTCTCTCTCTCTCTCTATCTCTCTATCTCTCTCTCTCTCTCTCTCTCTTT
>JAYJLV010075469.1:0-15032 GCA_036873485.1 Torymus texanus
GGCAATACCTCTACGTTGTTTTCTTCCAAGTAAGTACGAGTTATCCTTGCAGTATGGGGGCGTGCATTATCCTGCATCAAGATGAAATTACGGCCCATTTGTCGACGCATTGGAATTACGTGAGGACGTAAAACTTCGTTTAGGTAACGTCCCGCTGTTAGTCCTGGGGGTGGGATGATCACTAAATCTGATCGATAGTTCATTGATATTCCACCCCATACCATAACGGATCCTCCACCAAACGCTCGAGTTGGATCAACGTGATTTGGTGCAAAACGTTGTCGTCTACGACGCCAAATTCGAATCCTAGCATCGTTTCCGTAAAGACAAAATCGAGATTCATCTGTAAAAAACACATGTCTCCACTCTCTAGGTGTCCAATGTCGATAATTACGGGCGTAATTTAGACGAGCTCGTCGGTGAACTGCTTCTAAATTAGGCACTCTAGCACGAATTCGTGATCTCAAACCCCTTTCGTGAAGGCGTCTCCTTATCGTCTGAGCGCTAATTGGTCTGCCTGGTAAAACATTATTCCCAATTTGTCGCGCAACCTGCCTTGGATTGCGCAGGGTTTCATTAACAATGTTGCGATCCTCTCGATTCGTAATAATCCTATGTCGACCTTGACCAGGCCTCCGGCGATAAGAACCTGTTTCTTCATACCGACTAAAAACACGTGACACCGTTGAGCGATGAATCCCCATTCTTCTGTATATATCGCTTTTACTCAGTCCCGCTTCTAGCAACGCAACAATTTGAGCAGATTGGATTTCAGTAAGACGAGGTATTTCGATTAAGAATATGTTACTGTAATTTTTAATTGTTATGTACGCTGTATAATAAAATTAATGTTGAATGATCTTTCGCCTTAACTTTTGTCCAGTATGCCGCCTTAAACTTTTACTTTATTTTTTTTTTAATTGATTTGTCGGTAGGTTTGATAATTTTACCAAAAGTGCAGAGGTGCAATGTTAAATGTAACGAAAACGTAGTAGTATAATTTTAAATAAAGCTACACTTTTCATGGATTAATTTAAAAAAAAAAAAAATAACGAATAGCAATGTGGTTTCTTGGTTTATGAGGGTTTAGGATAGCTCCCGGAGCATGAATTTGTTAAATGTAATCTAATAATTTTTGAGGGATACGTATCGGGTAATGCTGATGTTGGCGGTATCTGGCTAAAACATAGGAATATCTTTAAAATGGCATAACTCGGTCAAAAGAAATCGTAGAGGGACGACTTTTTTTTTAAAATACTCGTTGGAAAGTGTACTTTAAGATGGTATTTGTGGCTTTTTGAAAAAATTTTTGGTAATCCAGGTAAACGTGCAAACTATTGCGTTTTTTAAGAAAAAGAAGTTGGTAGGCCTGATTAAGACATAGTAATGTGGCATTATCTCGCAGTTATTGAACATCATTTTTTCCTGAAAGTACATATAATTACCTATAAAAAAAAAAAATTATCTCAATACGATGAAAATTGACCGAGTTACAAGCATTTGAAAAATGGCAATTTTTCGATGAAAAATTTTGTTGCGATAATTTTGTTGCGGAGTGTATATTCAATAAATATTAAGGTAAGTTGATTGAACTGAGCTAAGGATTCTTTACACCTATAGGACACTGAGGCTAAAATTATATAAAAAAATAAAATAATATATTATTATCAATGAAAAAATATTATCTTCTATTAGTATCACTATTTTTGTTTGGCGTTACTTTTTTTTAGACTAGTTGATGGATCGACATGGGGTACAGTGCAAATTACTTATAATCTATCCACCTATGGTATGAAGCTCTGAATTAAAAAAAAAATCTCTTTTAATCTAGAGCTTTATACTGTACGTGTTACAAAGAATTTGGTCTCTACCCCATAAAAATCCATCGACTAGTCTAAAAAAGAAGTAACGCCAAACATTTTTTCATGAAAAGACTATATTTCAGGACTAAAAGTATCAAAAATATTCATACTAATACAAGATAATATTTTTTCATTAATAATAATATTTTATTTTATTTTTTCGGGTAATTTTAGCCTCAGGGTCGTGTCGGTGTAAGATCCCTTAATATTGGGATCTGTGATCGTCGAAAAACATGTACGCCAAGAGTAAGTTCAAATACATTGCCAACATACGGAGCTTGTGTGTTTATTCAATCTTATTCAATTCTATTCTTATTAAACAACAATATGAAAAATTTTCAAAGGGAAATGTAATTCAGTTAATTAACTTGCATCTTTTTATTACATTTTCGTCGAAGGAAAATATTTTCTGTTGGTGACGATATTTTATATATTTACATAAGGCTTAAATTATACAAAGAAAAATACACATAATCTATTTTATTTCTAATAGGATGTAAATTATAAAAGTTTCCATCTAATTGTTAACTGTTCATTATTGATATTTATTCAACTATGCAGAAGGTAATAAGTTAACGGGCCAATTTCTAAAAAATAAACATTTTTTCGTTGCATGAATTATTGTTGTATAATCTGTGTAAGAAAAGGGAAATTATGGTATTTCTCCTCTTCTTGTTTGTTTCCTAGAACTCGGTATGGCAGGAATCAATCTAACATGACTTTCCGAGGATGCTGCTATATAATGATTTGTCTTCACTCGTAACAATCAATACGAATTTTATTTTGACGAACAAGAAATTACTCGCGGTAGCTATCCGTAAGGCTCGGTAAATAACCAGGCAAAGAAATCCG
The DNA here is from genome assembly GCA_036873485.1 of Torymus texanus. Taxonomy (NCBI): domain Eukaryota; kingdom Metazoa; phylum Arthropoda; class Insecta; order Hymenoptera; family Torymidae; genus Torymus; species Torymus texanus. Next base: position 2,715 of record JAYJLV010075469.1, read on the forward strand.
CGGCGCGTGTTCCGACATAAACAAAAAACAACGGTTGGCTTGTTTGCGTAACTATTTATATTCGGGGACTATTATGTATACTTGGACCGAGTATTTTAAATGTATGTAAAGTAAGGGCGAGGGTAATTAAATAAGATTGTTGTTGTTTCAGTTGTCATATGTGGAAAAAATTAAATTCCGTTATTTAAGGGGGCAGAACACTGTAAGAGGCATTATTTCATATGATTTTTATTTTCTTTTGTTACAAGTAAGTGGATGAACCGATTTACATCAAACTTTTATACACATGTGATTAATGTTTAAAGTATATGAACAAAAATTTTTTTTGGCGGCCATGTTTTTTTTAGCAGCGAATACAAAATGGCTTCTTTTTTAAATGACCCTTGGGTGAGTGACAGATTTCCAGCAAAACGAAGTATTCTAAGGCAAAAAACAAAGAAGATTCTTTAAATATACATTACTGGCTATGGCCTGACGCAGGAGATTTAAAATTTTGATTAGAAAAAAATGGCAGCTATAGGAAAAAAATTTTTTTTTGCGTAAATTTCTGCATTAAATTGTTTATAAAAAAAAACATTTTGGCATGTATCGAAAAACGGCTACGTCACGCCATAGCAGCACGTTTTCCGAATAAAACCCGTTTTGAATAAAGTCGATCGGATAAAAACTGTTCGAGAAAAGTTGCTCTAAAATCACCCAAGGGTCATTTTAAAAAGACGCCATTTTATATTCACGCTAAAAAAAACATGGCCGCCAAAAAAAAATTTGTTCAAATACCTTAAACATTAATAAATACATGTGTAAAGTTTCATGTAATTCAGTTCATCCACTTACTTTTAATAAAAAAAAAAAAAAAAACCATATGAAATATTGCATTTTAAGGTGTTCTGTCCCCTTAACGCCAAATATTAAGCGATTTAAACGCAATTTTTTTTCAATAGGTAGACGCTGCAGTTGCGGGCGATATGTTAAAAGTGAGAACACATTCATTGCTTTTTTGTAACGGAAATTATTTATATCGCTTTTTTATAAGATTTTTTGGCAATAGCCACGCAGTTGCTCTCGCAAGCTACATTAAGATTCGATTTAAGAATTTAGGTAACAAACAGCAAATGCAATAGAGAATCTCGGCAGATAGCTGCACACACACACACACTCACTCACTCACTCACTCACTCGCACACACACACACACACCCACAATCACTCACTCACACACACGCACGCACACACTCGCTCGCTCGCTCGCATGCACTCACTCACTCACACACACACTCCCACACACACACACTCACTCAAACACACACGCAATCACCCACTCACTCACTCACACACACACACACACAATCACTCACTCACTCACGCAGACACACATACTCACTCACTCACACAGACAGACTCACTCTCTCAATTACTCACATACACACAATCACTCACTCACACACTCGCTCGCTTGCTCGCTCGCACGCACACACAAACACGCACTCACTCACTCACACACACACGCACACACACAATCACTCACATACACACATTCACTCACACTCACACCCACACGATCACTCACACACTCACACACACACACGCTCGCTCGCACACACACACTCACTCACTCACTCTTTCACTTACTCACACACACAATCACTCACTCACACGCACACAATCACTCACTCACACACACGCACTCACACATTACACGCACTCACTCACTCACTCACTCACAGAGACTCACACACTCACTCACACACACACAATCACTTACTCACTCACTCGCTTACTCGCTCACTGAGACACACACTCACACACACACGCTGACTCGCACACACACCCACTCACTCTCCCACTTACTCACACACACAAACACACGCACGCACACTATCACTCACACACTCGCTCGCTTGCTCGCACGCACACACACAAACACACTCACTCACACTCACACATACGCATACACACACAATCACTGACATACACACATTCACTCACTCACTCACTCACACAGCCAGACACACACTCGCTCGCACGCACGCACACACTCGCTCGCTCGCTCGCACGCACAGACTCACTCATTCACTTACTCACACACACACAGGCACAGACAAACTCACAAACACACGCACACACACAATCACTCACTCACCACACGCTAGCTCGCTTGCTCGCACACAGGCACATACACAAACACTCACGCATTCACTCACATACACACACACTCACACACACACACACGCAATCACTCACTCACTCACTCACTCACACAATCATACAAACTCACAATCACACGCACACACAAAATCACTCACTCACACAGGCACACACAAACTCACAAACACACGCACATACACACAATCACTTACTCGCACACTCGCTCGCTTGCTCGCACACACAATCACTCACTCACACACACAATCACTCACTCAGTCACTCACTCACTCCCTCACTCACACAGACAAAGGCATACGCACATACTCACTCACACACTTACACAGACACAGACACACACACACACATACACTCACTCATTCACACACACACTTACTTACTCACTCACTCACTCACACACTCACTCACGCACTCACACACACATTCACTCACTCACACACACGTACTCACAGGCACACACGCTCCCTCACACGCACAGACACACACACTCACCCACTCACACACACAATCACTCACTCAGTCACTCACTCACTCCCTCACTCACACAAAGACATACGCACATACTCACTCACATACTTACACAGACACAGACACACACACATACACTCACTCATTCACACACACAATTACTTACTCACTCACTCACTCACACACTCACTCATTCACACACACAATTACTTACTCACTCACTCACTCACACACTCACTCACTCACACAGACACAGGCGCGCACATTCACTCACGCACTCACACACACATTCACTCACTCACACACACGTACTCACACGCACACACACTCCCTCACACGCACAGACACACACACTCACCCACTCACAGAGACACACACTCACTCATTCACACACACACTCACTCATTTACTCACACTCACTCACTCACTTACACACACAATCATTCACTCACTCACTCACTCGCTCACTCACACAGACATAGAGACATACACGCACTCACACACACACAATCACTCAAACACACACACAATCACTAATACACACAATCACTCACGCACTCACTCACACAAACTCACACACAGTCACTCATACACACTCACTCATTCACTCACTCACACTCACACACACACAATCACTCACTCACTCACACAGATAAAGACATACGCACATACTCACTCACACAGACACAGACACACACTCACTCACGCCCTCACACGCATACTCACTCACACACACACACTCACTCACACACACACACAATCACTTACTCACTCACTCACTCACACACACACAAACTCACACAAACACGCACACACACAATCACTCACACAGACAAACACAATCACTCACTCACTCACTCACTCACTCACTCACTCACTCGCTCACTCACACAGACACAGACACACACACATACTCTCACTCATTCACACACACACTCACTTACTCACTCACGCACTCACACACTCAGTCACTCTCACACACTCACTCACTCACTCACACACACACAGACACACACACAATTTTAAATTGAGTATTTTTACGTTTAACTCTCTTGAATTTTGTTCGGTACGCAACGGTACGTATTTTGTTCCAGAAATTTTTACGATATTCCAAGGAAACGTTTTTAGCGCGTCAACTCATATACTTTTATCGTATTACACTCATTTACTTTCTACGCGTTTCCATCATAAACCAAAGTCAAGATCATGGTACAATATTACGTTTTCTACTGTTTAAAGAACTTAAGCTAGAACATCTAAGTAAAATAATAATATTTTTATACTTTGTAACTCGACTTATAATTATTGAAATATAAATAAATAATTTCAAAGAGGCTTTTGCAATGTTACAAATGGTTTATTTCAAAACACACGGAACTTACTAGATTTAACATAAACTAAAATATGAATTATAGATATTTTTAATAGTTTTAAAAATGAAATAATTCGCTTTATTTTCAGAAAAAGAAAGTAGTAAAAACTAGTAAAATATTAAATGCTAATAGAACTATTCAAAAATTTAAGCAGAATCAATTGATGAATTCTAGAAAACCATTAATATTAATGAATAAGAATATGAAAGAACTAGATTAGCAGAAAAGTTTATTACCTCCTCAATCTCCACACCAAGAGCTACCAGTATCTCCTAATATTTCTCGATCTCTATCTCATCTGGAGGTGCGACCTTCATCTTCGAGCCAATCATGTTCCCAAAGTCTTCCTCAAGAGCAACTGACTCAAGTGCAACGTTTACCATATAGTAAATCACGTTCTCGATCTCCTAAGCACGATGCATTGCCACCATCACATAAACAACTATCTCCTATTCGTCTGATGGACCGATCTTCATGTTCCCGATCTTCTAGCCAAGTGGGGTCGCCACCTCCAAAAAGCTTACAATCTCAATTTTACCGTCGGAGGCGATGTTTGTCTTCCAGTCGATCACGTTCCCGGTCTCCTCACCAAAAGCGATCACCATCTCCGAATAGCTCGAAATCTCAATTTCACCATACTGTGCAACCTTTATCCAGACGATCACAATCACGATCTCCTCACCAAGAGCGATCGCCATCTCCAAATAGTCCGCAATCTAATTTTCACCAACGGATGCAACATTTATCCAGACGATCACGATCTCTATCTACTAGCCAAGTTGAGTCGTCACCTCCAAGAAGGTTAAAATCTCAATTTTATCGCTGGATGCGATGTTTATCTTCTAGTCGGTCACGATCCCGGTCTCCTCACTTAGAGCGATCACCACCTGTGAAAAGCGCACAGTCTCAATTTTACCGCCGAATACAATGTTTGTCTTCAAGTCGATCGCGATCCCGATCTCCTCACTTAAAGGGATCACCACCTGTGAATAGCGCACAGTCTGAATTTCACCATAGGATGCCACATTTATCCAGTCGATCACGATCCCAGTCTTCGCACCAAGAGCAATCGCCACCTATGAATAGCCCACAATCTCATTCGTGTCTAATGGAACGATCTTCATCATCAAGTCGGTCAGGCTCTCGATCTCCTCGACCAGAGAGAGGAGATCGTTCTCCGGCTCATCGTCGCAAACGAAACTCGTTTCGTCTTTCACGCTTTTATCGTCGACGGTCCAAGATAGTACGAAAACGCATCTGCACAGTTGAAGAAAATAATAATTTGTGTTTGATCAAGCGTTATAAACCACGCTTATTTCGACAATACAAAAGAGAGGGTTTAGCTAATCTGCCAGGTATATTATAGAATGTAATTTTGTAGTACTACTTAAATTTAAAATAAAAAAACAATCAGTTGTTATGTGTGCGACAGAAAATTCAGACCAATCTCCATTTAATAATATATTATCATACAAACCAAAACAATTCCAAAAACAAAAGGGTTACTCCTTTAGGTTACATCTATTGCGAAATGGTCAGAATCCTAGTAAATGGGTAGGAAAAATTGTCAGTTAATTTCCTGCGATGAAACGCTTTTTCTCCTATCATTCTCATATTTAATAGATTAGACTAGAGTGACATAACTTCAAAATTTTATTTATTTTCCCAACGAGTTTGACATTAAATTAAAAGATATCCAACTTTGTCTGATAGCTTACTAAAATATAAACTACATACAAAGGCCAAAAAATCATTTACTACAGTCCTAATAAAGAAATTTCAAAAAAATATTTTTATTCTCATTATTCTCTATCTCTCTCATTCTTCTCCATTATAACCAGGCTTTTACTGGTCATTTATTCATTAAAAAATTCTAAAACCTCTTAAATAGATAAGAACTCGCTTATTCAAATCTTCGATCAACTTCTTCTATTTTTCAATCTAAATGTTCTAATAATAGGAGAAAAAGGCCAAAAACTAGATAAGCAAAATGACCATTTTACGGCCAGTCCTTTATTTCAATGACCATTTAATAGGTAGAAAATATTTTGGATGTCTACCAGAGTAATAGTGTTTTGAAAATAATATCTGTCCCACAAATAATAATTGCCTCTGTAATATTTCATGTCTTTAGATATTACTATTCCCGTCTATTTTTATTGTAAGATGATATAAATACTTACTGCATCTAAGGGCATGACAGAAATCTTGACATCTCGAATACTAAGAAATTAGTAAATTGAATAAATTTTACAAAATAAATATTCTTCTAGCATATTGTGAAAATCACGAACGATACGAAAAAATCGGAAAAGAGGTAATAATTATTATCGTTTACTCCATATCATTTTAACTAACTGTTAAACTTACTAAGAAAGAATAACCTTTCAAGATTTATCTTGGCCTTGGAAAAAAGATAGGCGTAAAAACATGGAAATTGATCAATAGAAAAGGTCCGAAAAAATTCCTTCGAGAAACTGCCACAATTATTTGGGTACGACAGTTACCCTATAGATGCGTGGACTTATCCAAAATGAAAAACCAAACTATAAATAATCGACAAATCAAATTGTGTGAACCACATAAACTACAACTTTTTTGAGTACGTATTTGATAATTTTTGTTCTAAAACGATCGATCTAAGAATACCAATCCATCAGTCTTATTTTCTCTCTCCCTCTCCCTCTCCTTCTCCGTCTTCCTCTCCCCCCTCTCTTTCTCTCTCCCTCTCCCTCTCCCTCACCCTCTACCTCACCCTCTACCTCACCCTCTACCTCACCCTCTCCCTCTTCCTCACCCTGTACCTCACCCTCTCCCTCTTCCTCACCCTCTACATCACCCTCTACCTCACCCTCTACCTCAACCTCACCCTCTCCGTCTCCCTCTCTCTCCCTCTCTTTCCCTCTTTTTCCCTCTCTCCCCCTCCCTCCCCCTCTACCTCTCCCACACCCTCTACCTCACCCTCACCCTCTCCGTCTCCCTCTCTCTCACTTTTCGTCTCCCTCACCCTCTCTCTCCGGCTCCCTCTCCCTCTCTCTCCCTCTCTCTTTTTTACGATTTCCATTTTTCTCTACCTCCCTCTCTGTCTCCCTCACCCTCTCCCTCTCCCTCTCCCTCTCCCTCTCTCTCACCTTCACCCTCTCCGTCTCCCTCTCCCTCACCCTCTCCCTCTCCGTCTCCCACTTCAACCCTCACCCCCTACCTCTCTCTCCCACACCCTCACCCTCGCCCCCTACCTCACCCTCTCCGTCTCCCTCTCCTTCTCACTCTCTCTCTCCCTCTCTCTTTTTTATGATTTCCACTTTTCTTTCTCTTTCTTAGTCATTTTTTCTTTTTCTCTTTATCTCTCGATCTCACTAATTTTAAACAGTATCGGTCTTAATGTCTTTCCAGCTTTCTCTTACTCTCTCTTTCTTTCTTTGAGCATCTGTTTCTGTTTCTCTATCTCTAAATCTCGGTTTCTATATATCTGTATCTTTCATTATCGCTCAGTCTTTTACTAATATCATTCAATATTAATGAATATGCGTGATATATTTTTTCATAAACTTTTGCAGGGTTGTATCAAGACTATTTGGAGCAAAATGATATTTACAAAAATTATTCAAAAGTAAAAAAAATTATTCTACTCAAGGCAGCAACAGAGAGTTTAAGTATACACATCAGGGATAAGCGAGTAACGCGGTGTAAATTTGATGCTCAAAATGATTAATATATTGTATTTTTTACTCATTGTTATTCTGTGTAAAGAGTTTGGTTTACATATTTCGTAGTTTTTATGAAATGTTACAATAAGTTTAAATTTGTTTTACTGAAACTATGTACCTTTACGTCATCTAGATTTTTGCAAATTTTGACAAACTATCACGTAGTTTGATTACTAACAACTTTGTTAGAAGCAGACGTAATTTTGGAAAGAAATAAATATTATGTGTTAAGACCCCTAGAACTATCCTCTCTTAAAAAATCCTCTCTTAAAAAAGTGATGGACGAAATCTGTCATCACAATAAGACTGTTTTGATTGCTGATGATGATCAATTTGATTGGTTTACGGAGAAAAGGCGCTGAGGACGAGTACGTTTGAATTGTTTAAATTGAACTTTTAATTTGAAATATATTCTAAGTTGAGTAATTAAATTAAAGTCGTATGAAAAACTTTTATTATTAATTCGTTTATAAAAATTATAATAATGCCATATATTAAAAATTGATTAAAACTACATTATACGAAATAACCATATTCCTAACCTCAATTATTTTTAAAATAAAGTGACAATGAGCTATATTAATTGGTTTATAAAATGTGAAAATTTAAATGGATTTATTTTAATCACTTTAATTAATGTATCTATTCTTAATATTTAATATTATTATTTAAAGAATGAATATTAGACAAATAGTTCTAATTGATATTGCTCTGAAAACTTCAATATTTCAAAGTAAAAGTATAATTTTACCACAAAATTTAGTTTTTTTTTTTTAAACAATGTAAGTATATAGGTAGAGCGTTTTGCCTACATTTAATTTAATTTAATTTAATTTTAATGTAAAATTTAATTTTCTATTGTTTTACAATCATTAACACAAAATAACATTAAATTTACAAAATGTATAATATAGTGGCTAGTATATTCTTAATTATAATTAAAATAATGTGTATAGAAGTGTAAATTAGAGCTTGCATCACGTGAGAGAAAACCCCACTAAAAAAATCTTAGATATGATTTCAAGACACTCCTCAGGTGATATTTTTTGTTTTTCCTTGTATCAATCTCGCATTTGAGAATGTGCTATATAGATGTGGCGGAAACCTACGTAAATAAAAAATCAAATTCTTCAATATTGGTAATTGTCTACAAAGTTGTTTGATCCCCTATTTCGACTAAAAAATGCACGTTTAGAAGCAGTTAACACAATTTTTGAATTTTTAAAAATTTGGTATATAAAATCACAGATGCTGCAGTATATAAATTCACTGCTTATAGATGTCAAAAATTAAAAAAAAAATTAAAATTAAATTAAAAATTTTTAATTAAAATTAAATTAAAATTAAATTAAATTCGTAATCACGCCGAGCCGTGTCTTAAACAGTTTATTTCGGTACCGGGCGATATCCAACGTGCCTCCAAGGTACTTTTTTAAATCGTATTCTACATTACTCCGCTGCTCTTTTTGAGGGTGTGGTCTCTAAAGCGGGCTTAAGACGGTGCTACATAGGTCTACTCCGAAGGAGCTAGTCTTCGACTTTACAATATCTTGTATCAGAAAAGTGGAGGACCCTGACTAGCGATTCAATATTATACATACACACACATACACACACACACACTAGTGGGGCTTCGCCCCTGCTCGCTCCGCTCGCCAACTCCCATTTGTGAAACGAATTGGACTATAATTTTTTTAAATTGTAAATGTCGTATTATCAATATAGATATACAATTTGTAAAATAAACAATTTTGACCTATTCATTGTGAACAAACTACTTGTTGGATCAAAAGATGGTAAAGGACTTTTAGGTTCACAATTTCAACCTCTATACAATGATGTATACAAAGTACAACAATTTCGGTACAGGTTGTATATAAAACTTAAGTTTATGCTTTATAATAAAATTAAAAATTTAACGTTCCAACAACAGTACCGCAAGGTAGTATGGAAATCTGTTGGTTTTAAATTAATAGCAATTAATTTTATTCCCATAAATATAAACACTTACCCACATAAAAAACATGTTAACAAAACTAATAAAATCATTCTACTATATTGCGGTAGTGGGGCGGTGGTGGGGCGAATTCCCGTAACGACTATATATATATATATATATATATATATAAAGAACCAGAGAAAGTTACAAAAGAACTTAAATAAAGACTCATTTAAAGAACTTGTCCAAAAAAAATTCAAAGTTCTAAAAAGAAACAACAAATTACGCTAGAACTCACCTGAAAACTTAGATGAGAAATCAGGTGAGAACTCAGGTGAGAAAGTAAGATCTCAGCTAATAAAGTAATTGAAAAGAATAATAAAAATCTGAAAAAAAATAAAAATTAAGTGAGAGCAAGGGGGGAACTCCTAGTAAATACGAAAGGTCTTTTAAACTATATGGTAAAAAAATTAAATAATTTATAAAGAAACAACGCATTACTCGAAAACTAAGCTGAGACTTTAGATGAGAAATCAGGTGAGAACTCAGGTAAGAACTCAGGTGAGAAAGTAATATCTCAGCTAATAAAGTAATTGAAAAGAATAATAAAAATCTGAAAAAAAAAAAAAAATTAGGTGAGAACAAGAGGGGAACTCCTAGTAAATACGAAAAGACATTTAAACTATATGGTAAAAGAAATTAATAATTTATAAAGAAACAACGCATTACTCGAAAACTAAGTTGAGATTTTAGATGAGAAATCAGGTGAGAACTCGAGTAAAAACTCAGGTGAGAAAGTAAGATCTCAGCTGATAAAATAATTAAAAAGAATAATAAAAATCTGAAAAAAAACAAGAATTAGGTGAGAACTAGGGAGTAACTCCTAGTAAATACGAAAAGTCATTTAAACTATATGGTAAAAAAATTAAATAATTTATAAAGAAACAATGCATTACTCGAAAACTAAGCTGAGACTTTAGATGAGAAATCAGGTGAGAACTCAGGTGAGAAAGTGAGATCTAAGCCAATAAAGTAATAGATAAGATTAATAAAAAATCTGAAAAAATACAAAAATTAGATGAGAACTAGGGGGAAACTCATCTAAATGGTTAAAGAAAAAACAACCACTATAAGAATAACAAGGAGTATCAGATGAGAGCTCATACAATATCTCATCTGATTTCTCATGTAAAAATTTTTTTGTTTGGTCACATGAGATTTTGGCATGAGATTTTTCAGTAGGGTTTCTTCCACTAACTATTTCCATAGCTCCATTACATAAATAATTTTAAAGTTAACCTTGAAATCTGAAATCAAATACAAACCTTTGTTTATCCAAAATTATCCAATGATTTTACAAAATAAATAAAATAAATTGGGAGAATGAAGACCCGGGTTGTGATGCTATCAACTTATTTATGTGCATAAAGAGAGTGAAGACACGGGTGATGATGCTATCAACTTATTTATTTACATAAATAAGTTTATATTTACATAAATAAGTTGATAGCATCACCTCCTCATTTTGTAAAATCATTGGATAATTATAAATAATATAATTATCTGATGTGTATTTTTTAAACTATTTCGCTTGTTGAAGTAGCTGTTACATTTAGAAGATTTCGACTGTTGGCTGATATCATCATTGACTGCTTACATAAATTAAATAAAATCAATTTGATATCGATTATATTTTTTAGTCAGATTCACTGACTTTATTATTGCTCATTTTTCCATAAAATTTTGCTCCTCCTTCATTCTTTCTTCCTAAAACTATTTCCATAGCTCAATTACATAAACAATTTTAATGTTAACCTTGAAATCTGAAATCAAATACACACCAAGTATATGAGTTTTATTTTATAATGATTAAATCACTTCGTTGATACTCACTGATTAATTTGGAGGATGAAGACTCGGGTGCTGATGCTATAAACTTATTTATGTAAATATCAACTAAATCATGTAAATAAATAAGTTGATAGCATCATCACCCCTGTCTTCACTCTCTTTATGCACATAAATAAGTTGATAGCATCACAACCCGGGTCTTCATTCTCCCAATTTATTTTATTTATTATGTAAAATCATTGGATAATTATAAATAATATAATTATCTGATGTGTATTTTCTAAAATATTTCGCTCGTTGAAGTAGCTGTTACATTTAGAAGATTTCGACTGTTGGCTGATATCATCATTGACTGCTTACATAAATTAAATGAAATCAATTTGATTTGGATTATATTTTTTAGTCAGATTCACTGACTTTATTATTGCTCATTTTTCCATAAAATTTTGCTCCTATTTCATTCTTTCTTCCACAAACTATTTCCATAGCTCAATTACATAAACAATTTTAATGTTAACCTTGAAATCTGAAATCAAATACACAGAAAGTATATTAGTTTTATTTTATAATGATTAAATCACTTCGTTGATACTCACTGATTAATTTGGAGGATGAAGACTCGGGTGCTGATGCTATAAACTTATTTATGTAAATATCAACTAAATCATGTAAATAAATAAGTTGATAGCATCATCACCTCTGTCTTCACTCTCTTTATGCACATAAATAAGTTGATAGCAACACCACCCGGGTCTTCATTCTCCAAATTTATTTTATAAAATCGTTGAATAATTATAAATAATATAATTATCTGATGT
>JAYJLV010075480.1:0-15032 GCA_036873485.1 Torymus texanus
AGAGAGAGAGAGAGAGAGAGAGAGAGAGAGAGAGAGAGAGAGAGAGAGAGAGAGAGAGAGAGAGAGAGAGATAGACAAAAAGAAAGTCAATTTTGCTCGCGCGCGAGGGTTTACAGAGAGGTGCGACTGACGACGCGTTTCCGTGAGACTCCTATCAGATGCGCGCGTGCGCACAGTGCAACTGTGCAGGTAGTCAAACGCTAATTGGTCGGTGCTGTCGTAGCGGATCTGTCGCGTAGAGAGTTGTAGCATCATCTTCCATGAGGAATGCTATTGTCGGGCGAGTTTAAAAAGCGAAACAATCACGAGATTTTTTTTTTTTCGGTGTTTTGAATTCAACGTTATTATTTTGATTGTTATAAGAGGTTTAATAGTTTTTGCTTCAAGACAATTAATTACACCAGTGTTTATTATTTGTATAGCTTCTATTTGAATATAATTCTTTACTAAAAATACATTTTTAATTATTCCGTTGCAAGCACGTACATGTTTACTCAATGAAAACACCTGTTGATAGCTGAGAGAATATGTTTTGTAAATAGAATATTAAATTTCTTCAAAAAAAAGTACATAAAATTTATCGATTTCTTTTTCACGCTGTACATAAACTGATAATAATTCGAGTTTAATGTTAGACATTTTTTTTTCGTTTACATTCCATTTTATTATTTCTATTTTTATCATTTTCTTTGATTTATATCTAAAAAATGACAATACAGAAGAAATGAAGCATAGAACAAAATCCTCCTTCCCCAATAAAACATCAAATTATCGCCTACCCATCTCCCGTTACTCTTTGCGAACTGCATTTCCACATCTTCGCTCGATAATAATCCACGAGTAAAGTGTGAAAGTCCTATCCCGTAAGGCTATGGGTGCCTGTTAAATCGTTTTTCCGATGACTTTTTTTTCCTCTTCTTCTTCTTCGCTGCCTCGCTCACTTGCGCTCACGGTGAAATCGTCGGTTTCTTGGGGCGCGAAAAATGATCTTCTCTTCGCGCACGCTCGCGCTTCCGCTGAGCGTCTTCTTTCCAACGCTGCGGGGGTCCCTTAACTCTCCTCGTCTCTCTCTCTCTCTCTCTCTCTCTCTCTCAGCTTCAACTTTCTACGATTTTGCAACGACTTCGCGCTGGTAAAGTTACGCTAGGCCGATTACGAGCCACAGCAGCGCAGAGAGGAATTAAGACACGCCAGGGCGAAGATCTGCAGCCTGAGACGACGACGGAAGTGTATCGACTGTATATATACTTGCTCGCGCGTGCACTTTCGTTTAACGACGGAGCATTAGGAAATATTCGGTACTTACGGCCGTCTGGTAAAAAGCGTGTCTAGAAAGAGAGAGAGAAAGAGAGAGAGAGAAGGATCCTACGAGGAGAGATAATACTGTTGCAGTTCCAGGAATCAACGAGAGCGATCGGTGAAATCAGCTGTTGCAGGTGAGATGGAAAAAACGCAGTCAATGGTTATATTGCCCTGGAGTGAAGGAGTTTGTTTACGATTGTTCGTAGTCGGTATTTTTTTTTGTCACGGCGAGGGGGCGGATGGTGATACTAGCTATGGCTGCGCAGTAGATATAATGAAGAAAGTTTATGGCCGGGAGAATGAGAATCGATAAGTTTATAGGCTGTAAATGACGGACGCAACGTGTTGTTGACCCGGGCGCTAGGGAAAACTTCGGAAACTTCGAGAGAAGAGATATAGCTGAAAAGTGGTAGTTTTAAGCTAATTCGCCAGTGTGAATTATAGGTGTAAAGCTGCTTTATGCGTTTCAGACCTGGAATTTCATTCTGAAATGAGTGCAGAGAAAAACTTTAATAGGTGTGTGTTTGATACAAGTACTGTACTTTCTAAGAATTTTATTGATAATACTTGCATGTGATTTATGACGGTATACCGTACAACGATCATAATTTAATTTGTCATAAAATATCTCGTAAACATCGTCCTGTGATTGAACACTATCACGCGAGAGAGAGATATCGATGTATTTTCAGTAACAATAAGTAACATTATTATATAGAAATAAATTTCCAATAAATTCATTTGACTTTGTTACAATTTAACCATAAATATCGCAAGATACTCGAAAAATAATCAATAGAAAAAATCAACACGACCATAAATATTATCATTTATATCATGCAAAAGCTTCGAGTATATAGATTTTTACGAAACTTGCCGGAGAAAAAGGTCACTTGGTTAAATAACGTAACCGGAACGCCGTAATAAAAGCCATGCTCCATCCTCGCAAATCATACAAGTAAATAACTTCCGTACAACGCGCGGAAGATCCGCGGACGCGAAATAACATCTACGCGTATATATATATATATATCTACTTGTGCCCAACATACATACACAGAGCTACAGACACTCAAGATGCGTAACGACTTCCTCGTAATACTTTCACACATGGCCAAACGAGCTCGGCGCGCCACGGTTATACAATTTGTTCTAAAAAGAAAAATCGCATCACACAATAACGCGTCTCGATTATTACCTTCCCAAGGGAAAGTGCGCTTACATACACACTCACACGTCTATGTATATAGGATGAGGGGATTTCCCGGTAATTTGCCTAATAGCGATAAATGATTAATTTCACACGTTTCCGCCTCGTTTTCCATCATTCTCGTTCTATACCCTTATACAAACACCATATATAGATCGTAGGCGAAAGCACACATAGATATATATACATACGCGGTCTTCGTGGAAATCCTAGGATAATCACTCGCCGCGATTTGGATTCGCAGTCGCTCGAGCAATTAAAGTCGGACCGCAAAGGGGACAGAGGAAGAGAGAGAGAGAGGACGCGATAGAGC
Organism: Torymus texanus; assembly: GCA_036873485.1. Classification (NCBI taxonomy): domain Eukaryota; kingdom Metazoa; phylum Arthropoda; class Insecta; order Hymenoptera; family Torymidae; genus Torymus; species Torymus texanus. Next base: position 2,826 of record JAYJLV010075480.1, read on the forward strand.
AATTATCGTTAATTGCCATCTCCAATCAAGGGACAGTAGGGAGAGTGTGTAGAGAGGAGGCCTGGGAATCGTGGAAAAGGGCCGTGTCGCACGGAAGCGCGGCGTCGCCGCCGTATTGCAGCTCGTCGCGTCGTTCCCCGAGTGCAGTGTGCATGCGCGTAGGCAATTGATTTCGCAGTACTGCATGCGCGCGTATATATATGGGGACGATGTATCGGCGCAGTGCGATGCGCGCTAGCTGTAGTGATAAAGAGAGCGAATGTCGTGAGAGTTTATGGTTGTGAGGGCGGTTGCATGGGGTAGATTCGGTTTGTGGTATACTTTTTATTTCATTTTTATTTATTTATTTATTTAGAATTCCAGAGTTACATATTCATAAAAATTACAGATAGTTTAATAGTACAGTATTTATTTGTTATATTTAAAATCGGTTGCGAAAAGTTATGAGTTTTTAATAATTATACAGGAAAATAACGTATGAATAGGTGCTTTGATTTAATAATAAATTAATTTTTAATCAATTATTATTTTATTCTTAATAAGTTGAGAGAAAAGTATGCAAATTTTTTTCGTAATTAACATTTTGATTCATGATTACAAATTTTAATTATGAATGATTAATCAGTTTTAATTAAATGGGTACAGCAATTACTTCATTTAATATTTGCATAATATTAATATGATTTATTTGTGTTTGCCAATAACATAACGTATTGACTTATTTTGAACATTTGCTTATCTCTGGTAACGCATTCAAACATCTTTTCAATCATACAAAAATAATTCAAAAATATTAAAATCTATTCCCGCAAATTCGCGGCACACCATTATAACTTTAATAATTATCTTCTCTCTCTTCCACAATTTTCAATAATTACATCGCTTGGAGACCCTCGCGCGTTTTATCCATTACAACTCGCGAATATTACAATCGCACGCGGAAAACTTCTCTATCTCTTTTCACAATTGCATTTTTTTTTAATTGTACTCTCCCCGTCGTCACCAAAGCGTCACCGCCATATTCTCCTCAACTACTGAGAGAAATAGAGGACGATTAGGTATTATAATACTTCTCTGGCGCTACGGAAAAACGATAATGGCGTCTCGCGCAGGCAAATGAGTTTGCGGTCTGTGCACGGCGAGAAAGTATATAGCAGCAGTAGCGTGTCGGTGTCGCTATCGCAAGGGATCAACCGTGGTGAAAATTGGTCGCGCGAGTGCACGGAGCACGGAGACAATGACGTGGTGGACGAGGACGACAACGACGACGTCGACGACGACGAGAGATGAACGACAAAAAGACAAAAGAAAACTAGCGCGCGTGAGCGCTTCGCGTTGTCGCAGGCTTGGCTGGACAATTGGGTGGTGCTAAATAGAGTCGAACTAACGCTGAGAGTAGATATATACTTCTACTAGGCGCGCTTTTTCGAAGAGCGATTTGTTTACCGAAACTAAGCGCGGAGAACTTTCTTTTTCATTCGACGACACGGGACTACTATACGGGGCAAAAAAGAAGCCTTTGACTTTCGTTCCTTTGTTTGTAGCTTTTTGTCGAAACGGTTTTTTTTTCCTCACAGATATATAGGAAATACAGTCGGTTAGTTGAGCCATTGTGCGTAGTTTGGAAAAGCATTTGCCTGTATATTGTACGGAAGATAATTTATGATGCAGTTAAAATTGGGTTTAATCATACGATTTTTAGCGGCGCAAAGCTTTCAACGGAGTATTTATTATTATATGCTTTTTAAAAGTAACGAGGGGTTTTAAGGCGAGCAACGTTACGGTGTTTTCGAAAATATGCAACTATCTGATAATCGCGTGTATATAATTTGCATAATGCAATCGTTTAAGTATCTGCCATCAGGAACGCGCTCGTTTTATAAGACTTGCTGTATTTAAAGTTAATTATTTGCTTATCATTCATAATGATTTCGCGTTCACGTGTATACGTGTGATGAAATTAAATTGAGAGATAATGACTCATATTAAGTAGCATTTTCCACGTTGTTTATGTATGCGGGAAAATCCATATACGCAGCTGCAATGCATTTTTCATGTTTATAAGCGGGATAGAAAAAGAGAGAAACCTGTACTTATATATTTGAGCTACTTTTAATGTTCACGAAACAAAGAAGCGCTTGAAATAAAACTTTTTTTTATTATGAAAGATGAATACGTCAGAAATATAATAAATCATATTCGAACAATATGTCGAAAATGTATTATTATAATAAATATTTTTGCATCTTATTATTACTTATAATCCTAACTAGAAATATAGCCCATGTTTTCTTTGAAAATTCGAACACGTTATAATTTACCATGCTTTAAAATTTTTAATTTATTATCATTGCTCACTATCTCTCATCGGCTAACTTCTTATACTCACGGCGTACATTTTCTAATCTTTATTCATAACAAACCATTACAAAAATTGCCCGAACCCGCATAAAAATCCCATAAACCACTATATTTATCGTTATACCTCTAACCGATCAGCGTCTTCTATATCCTTATTCATCTCCTTCCACCACACCACAATACTTCCACTGCCAACAAAACCCATTTACGAAAACTGTTTGTTCATCCATACCACCCAACACCACAAAATCATCCTCGATAATATCCAATGCATCTCGTGCATACATACACACCCACACCCACATAGTTACCGTAAAATTGCATATTTACGGATCGATCGTTGTTGCGGACCAGTCGGGCACCTGCAGCAGCCGTCCTATCGATATTGAATTTACGCCACCGCTGCTACAGCGTCCGCTTAAGCCCCTCTGCGAGTGTCGCCATAAAACGCGAGGTAGCGAGAGCGAGAGAGAGAGAGAGAAAGGCTTGCTGAGAAATAATGGCGATTTTAGCGTGAGCCGATAAGCGGCACGGCCGGCAGGTATATACCGGTGCGTTGTATTACTCAACGCGCGTAACCCGCGTGCAGAGGCCGAAAAGAAGGCAAGTCTCCTCGAGCGGCTTGGTGTATGTATATGTGAGGGGATATTTATTGGCGGCGGGGGCGCGGAGTAATGGTACACTGCACCGTTATGGGTCCGCGCTGTAGCGAGTATTAATGAGGCTGATATTGGCGGTTGGGATCGAGGACTAAAAATTGAGCAATTATGGAATGCCGGATGTTGGGTGGCATTTTTTTTTGTAGGGAGGCTAGCAATTGTTTTGTGTGGGTTGGGACATTTTTTTTTTAGGGGAATGAGGTTTATATTTGAGTGGCATGATAATTATTTTGGCATTGTTTTAGCTTTAAACGAAGATTTTAGGAAATTTAATGTACCGGGAATCATAAAGAGAGAATAAAACAATTATAATTTTACTAGTTTAAAATTACTTCATTTTACGGTGATGTCTGCTGATTGTTTTTACTGCTAAATACTGTAAAGCTTGTTTAATTTACATTTCACTTTTCATAATAGAATAGCTCAAGTACGGCATGAAATTAGCTATAAAAGTATAACTTGTTCTAGAAGTAGCTATTATAACTAATTGCAATTTCATCAGTTGTTCGTTTTATTCCATTATTTTAATGTGTTTGGAATATAGTAATCATATATTTTTGTTTCGAAAATTAGCATTTAGTTAATGTGACTTTTACTTTTTACAAAAAATGGATAATTGCTTGAATAAAACTCCAAAATTATATCTCATCTTATATAGAGATCACGTAAATCAATCAAATCTGTATAATCAGAAAGCTTTATATATAACAGTAACTAAAAAGTGCAACAACATATATTCAAAACAGACGCCGTCAAGTAAAAGTGTCAAAATTCAAATAATAAAAAACTTCTATTAGCCATAAATTAATTAACCCTGCATTCTCATTAACATTATATCAAAAACATCTCTCAATCAATCATCATCATCATTTTACCTCTCTAATCACTTAAAACCTTGTTCACTGGTAATTAAATATCAAAGCGATTATGACCATTCGGACCGCCTGTCACCCATTTCAACCACGCGCGTGCGCGTCCGCTCGCATAAATCACTTCTCTCTCTCTCTCTCTCTCTCTCTCTCTCCCCCGCCTTATCAGATCTCACTCGAACACTTTCCTCGCCTACAGCCAATACATTACCCCTGCGCCCGCTCTAATCGATACTCCGCGTGAGCGCAACAATGCTCCCTCTTTCTCTTTCTCTCTCTTTGAATGCGAATCGGCATCATAATAATACCACCGTGGTAATAGTTTTTTGTCATCGGAAATGGCGCTGCGCGAATTGTCCGGCGCGGGCGCGGCTCTCGCGCGTTAATCGGGGGCCGCGGCGTGCCGATATTAACGGTCCCATCGTCCGCGAAACCAGCTTGTTCGCTCCGCTCGTCTCGCGGGTAAACACAGTCCTTCATGTGCGCTCCGTTCTTGTGAAGTACCTTTGGAATATAGTTGCCGTGCATGGTCATTGTTACGACGATGTGTGTCTTGAGTGGATGGATCTCATCGACGAAAGATTTTTTTATCGTGTACCTGAAACACGTGTACACGTGGTTTTGAAGAGGACGATGAAGTGCTGTTATGGAGCGACAACGATGCATTGGATGTAGCGGCTGACGAATTGGTATGGATTTTGGATTATCTGTGTATATAGAAAACGCGTGAAGTCTTGAGAGAGTTTCATTATGTATAGTGCGTAAGGGATTTTGTGCAAATCATCGTGGAGGCATTATTCGTATGCTGTTACTGGATACTTATACGCGAGTGCATTACAATATACATGTCCACTGCTACGCCGAGTACGATAGTCATGCTGAAGTTTCGCGATCGATCATATTGTTGTTCTCGGGTGTGAAATTCCATGATTAATTTAACGCGATTATATTTTTCTAACGAGCTTGCTACGCTACGCATTGTTACTCGGCGAATTTTGCAGGTGTGAATTGTACGCTGTACAAACGCGTTGCGAACTATTAGCAAGTGAAATTCCACGATATTTTTTTTCTTCTCGGATTCTAACATATAACTATTTTTTAATTTGAAAACTACAATTCTCGCATTGTCTTCTAATCGGATTTTCTCCGTCGATAAATTCATTAGTTTCAACAACAACAGCTGCAATGATTATAGGAATTTTTCAATCCCATGTCTATATACAAGCTTTCTCTCACTCTATACTCGACCCATTAAAAAGGTAAATTTATTTCACGCTCAATATAATCTCTACGAGTATTATATACCCAACGCGATCAGAGCTCACGCGCGTCACAGCGGACAATACTTATTGACCCGTGCAGATTAATACGTTTTGTTTTCACCTCTCATATATATACACACACATACCTATATACACCCCACCTCATTGGAATAAAAATGACTTTTCTATTAGATTGATAAACGATCGATCGACTATCCGTAATCGACCCATTAGCCATTCATAACCTATCATTCTACTAGAGAGATATGCCAGAGCAATCACTTTTCTAACGAGACATGCTTTTCTCTGTCTCTCGGTCTTTATTACAACGGCGAAGGTCGCAAGAGACGCAGCGTGACAATTATTAACAACCCGCTCGGCCACTCGATCGTGTACATTGCGCAATAGTAGATCATGGAATCGATTTGTTCTGTAACGAGCGTGCGCACGCGCGCAAACGCGAAACGGAAACGCTTCGTCTGATCTCTTCAGATAGGCGCCGTGCGCGCGCGCGCGTTTTGTTGGACAAGAACGAGAGAAGGCCCAACACTGTTGTGAAGGGATTTTGCAATTTTACGAAACCTTGCAACAGCTCAACTGGGGGAGAGTAAATAACGATACCGTGCGGTACGACTGTTTGTTTTTTTGTATAGTGTTTTCTTTCGGAGCTGACGCGATAGTGTCCGGTTCGCGTTGTTGTGTTTTCTGCTGTATCGAAATGTATGTATATAAACTAGAGTTACTATAACACGCGGTTGTACTATGATTATATCTAGATTAATTATGCTTCCTGGAGTAAATAGGGTACATGTAAATTGTGAGAGCGGATGGGGAAATTCAACGGAACATATATACATTGGATAAAGAAAAATATTTTTGTTTCGGTCTTGCAAATATTTACTTTTGAATTATTAATGAGTAGCTGCAACGATTTATTCAACCCAAAGATCGTGGAATTGCCTGCGAGTAATAACTTTATCAACGCTGCGTGCTTTTCGGTTCCAATCAAATGTCAATCAAAATACCCTTTCTCACTAAATAACGCAAGAAATAACAATCTAACAAGCTATCCTCCTATCGTAACAATTTACAGACGCAGCTATACACCTCTCCTGCTAAGAAAATTCCTCCCATCTCTTATTCGCTCTCCCCGAAAAAAGAACCACTCGACTATACTCCTTCACGGTATAGCCCAGAAACCTCGTGAAATATGAATTTTTCACGCTCGTGTCCCTCTTTGAAGAGAAAAAAAAGAAAAACGCGAACAGCAGCATCGATCGAGCACGGGCCGCGCGCGAATTATGCGGCACCCGCTCATTACTCTCCGAGCTCGCGCGCATAGCCTTTTTTTTCTCCCCATTTCAAAAGAGCGCTGCTCGTGTGCCTTCTGAATTATTCATACGGAAACCGCGGCCAGTTCGCTCTCCTCTCTCCGCTCGGTGGTGTCTGGTATGGTAATCCTCTGCTGCAGTTGCCACACTGTCTGGCTTTTTCGCTGCAAGGAAGATAGAGAGAGAGAGAAGGGGAAGATAGATAGAAGAGAACGATACAGGGTCCCGAAAAGAGATTTTCTCGTCCCCTCCTCTTGCGGAGTTTTCAAAACCAGGTCACGGTTACCAGTAGCCTTTGTACATAGCACGCGCACGAGTACGAAAGTTGAAAGAAAATGCGTCGTCGTCGCGCACGTGCTGTACAAAAATCGCGCGACTATATAGCGAGGCTACTCGAATTGCTCGCGAGAAAGAGAGATGGTATCTCGCGGAAACTCTGCGTGTTCCAGATTCGGATTCTTTTTTCGGAACGAGAAAAGTGGCCGCCTGACCTTTGCTCTCTACACTCTTTGGCGCGAGGATGGAAAAATTTTTCTCATCTCGCGTGGCAAGGCAAGGTTATAACTGAGTGTGTATACTTGTGAATGCCTTATTTGGTGGGCGATTGCAATTACTGCGAAAATTGTCGCGCTTCGAATTTCATACGGTGAGGTTACGAAAAAAAGAGAGAAAAAAAAATTGAGATAGTAGATGTATGCAGTGTTGTATGCCATTGTCGCGTGAATGCACGCGAATGAGATTCACTTGCACAGCTGTGCGAAAATTATATGGCGCTTTATGTTACGAGCGCGCGTGGAGAAACTGTGTGTATTATACACGTTTTCGAATTTTTTTGTTTTTTGTTAAAGCGGCCAAATGGTCACGCGCGGCTTTTGTGGCGTGGAATAAAGTGTTATTTTTACGATGATTATGTGTTACTCTCGCGAATATCTTGTATTCTTGTTTCTATATGACGATAAAATAATGCACGCGCGCACTTGTGAGATTTTCGCGAATTTAATACCGTGTAGTTAAGCTGTACAATTTGTTGGAATTGTAAAAAAACCTTGAATCGCTAATGTCTTTTGGCAATATTCATTAATGTTCATGTATTAAGTTAATGTTCGTTATTGAAATACAGGACAACGACAAAACTACTTAAAGCATGCAAAATAACTATACATTGATCTTTACGATGCTTTCAGTCGTTAATGTATCGCAGTTATCTCTCTACTTTTGTACAATAAATTTCGGCATTTATATTGCGAATCGTAATTCAATTTTCTTCGAGATATTATTGCTGCTTTTCGTCATGCAAAACAATCCGCATTTACAATTAAAACGACAATCGGCACTTACCACAACCGCCTAAATCGCAATCAGTTGAATTATTATCGTCGTTCTCGTTGCGATTGGTGAAACACAATCCCGACCATAAACATTAAACGCCTCTATCCCAAGTTATTTCGTTAATTATAAATGATAGCGAAATGCGGTAATCGGTCTAGCTTGGCGAGCACGCGGCCAGCAGTTCGGGGCGCGCTCATTACCAAACTTCCGGCAAGCAATAAAATACTGCATTTTAGAGATTGCGCATGCTCTCTTGGATCGTTTAACTTATCCGGAGATCAAGCTATTATTTTTATGGACCGACATTTTAACTCATAACCGTAGCGCAAATATACCCATTACTTATGCCGCTCTCTTTGCACAATCGAGAAGGTTTTTGATGTACTTTTTTTGTTATGTATACGTATGTGTATATAGATGTGCTATACGCAGCTCATCGACGATTTACGAGCGATAAAAGAATATTCGTTGCAAACGGTTATCGATTATTCACATGAAAGTGAAACAGTTATTACTGGCGTGTGGCTGTCCAATGCTAAATCGCAAATTCGCAACGTTTATATCCAATTTGGCATTTACGGTCGTCCGTTTCTACAGCATGCAACGCCATGATAAATGTTCGCGTTACGGTAGATTAGAAAGTTCGTCGATCGTCAGTTACATTGATTTTGTATTTTCGTTTATTACATAACCTTGCGTGGTTTTCGTTTATTCCTTTCTAAAATAACATATAAATAAAATAAATTAAAAGCTCAAATTGAATTTTCGTCTTTCAGGAAAATATATCATTTACCCATACTGCACATAAAGTTTAGCATAGATTTTTTTTACATCCCATCAACGATAAAGATATGACTGAGCAATCAATGAATATTAGCGAATGCACTCGCACATATATACGTAGATATACACACATACGAGTCTGAACTAACGCTCCAGCCTCATGCATAAACATGCAATGGGTAATTTAAATAAAAGGTATTTGCGTACATTGTAAAGTGAGGTGCGAAACCTCGTGTGTTTACCCAAGACACTAGATAGCCGCCGGGACGTCTTTCGCGTGTCTTAAAAGCTTTCTGCTGCAAAAGTGATTTTGCAAAGCTATATATATACACGATAGCTGATTGATTGTAAGTAAAGAACAAACAATACTCTATTCATTGAAATGCATTGAATCGGCGCATATTAGTCTATCTCCAGTTTTCAATTTGCATTTACTTAATCGCGTTATATGCGCTGAGATGGACCTCGCCAGAGGTTAACATGAATCAATCGGCTCTCCATACACTTTTACGATTCGACGTATCTCTCTCGCGAGAAAACATAAATTTTTCACTTTAGAAGACTCTTCGAATGATAAATTTGCATTTTCGATTTGCTTCGTACACACTGTAAGTGAGCATCGTGTATAAAACAAACTTCTACGTCCAGCTCCTATAATCGTGTAAATTTCCGATTAACGTAAACACATAAACAGCGCATTACATGTCAAAGTGTAGAAAGCAATGCGAAAATTTATCTCTAAAATTTGAATCATCCGAATGACTCGCTACTCGCTAGAGCGTTAACACTTTCGCTTCCGAAAGATTTATTCCTTCTGAATTAACGACTGCAACTCAACCTTCCATCTAAAAAAAAAAAAAAAATCACAAACGCAAAATTTCAAATCCCCTGCGAACGCCTACTCAACCCCCTACTGCGATAAATTTTCACACTGCAAAGGTACGATAAGGCCCGAATTTAAGAGCATTACATTACTACTATATCTCCTCGCGTGTCATCCATTCAGTCTCGTCGGTCGTCAGTGGTACCACTACACAACCACTCTTCGGGGGCAAAAACTCCTGTTTTGCAAGGAAATCACCTCTCCCTCCGGATTACGTTATCGCGCTTGAATAGCCATGATTTCACAGTTAGTCTAACAGTATTTCGCGTTCGCGCTCGCGCGCGCGTCCCCTTCAACATGCAACTGCGCCTCATCGATCACGCCATCGCTCGCGCCCTGACGGAAGTACATCGAGAGTTAGCCATAGCTGAGCTTATTTCATTTTTCCAATCGCACACTCGGGGAAATTAAAGCCGGTGCAGCTTTATAACCAGATGTACTATATATACGTGCACGAGACTTTCGGTAATATCCTATCGGTCGTGCCATCGCCTATGCACTTCTTATCGCTTACATTTCATCAAGTGGATTTTCCAAAGGAGAGAGAGAGAGAGAGAGAAAGATAGACGCTTGCGTCATCCTTGTATATACCCCTGGTTCTATATAGAAACCTCTGGTGCCGTTTCTTAGGTAATAAAGGCGCGTGCAAGGATCGCGCCCGAGGATTTTTCTTTAGCGGGTGATAAATTTTTTTGTATATATATATAGCCTTTATATTCGCGACCGACGTGGTGCTACTATAATTGGGCCGACAACGCGTTTATAAAAATCAGCTAATCGTTTTTGCGGATAGTTGGAGACTTGCGAGATGCCGGTCGGGGGGTTATGAAACAACGGCGCAGGGTTTCTTTTTCAATGAGGGAAAGAGAGAGAAAGAGGAAGGACTTCCGGTTGTTGGATAATTGGTCCTTTTATTGCTAGAACGGGCAGTTGATAGAATTATTTTACTACCTCGTGATGTTGTTCTCTTCCAATGCGATTGAAAATAAAAGTTGGAATGGTTTTATCGCGGCGTTGAAATACATGTTAAGTTAATGATTTTAACTGCGCTTCGTAATATATAATTTGGTTCTTAAAGTTTTTATATTAAACAAGGAACGAGGCCCAGTAAAATAACCATGAGAACATTTGATTCTAATGGCTTTTCTTCGAAAATTCATGCGCACTTTTCGAGACAACCTCGAGCAACTGCTATCTGCAATTTTCTCGATTATAAAAAAAAAGAGAGGAAGGAAACCGAAGAACTCTCCGAATCCTATCTCCACTCTAGAAAACTGCATCGATAATGAAGAAAGTTGCGAATTTTCCAGAAACGTGCAATAAACCACGCACTTCCAATCTTTCTCTTTCTCTCTTTATCTCTCTACACTACCCGCTTCGAAACTTCATAAGCGACTTCATCTCGCCTCTCCGCTACATCGCTTTATGTCCCCCACTCACTCACGGCCCTCTTGAACCTAATAAACCGAGTTTCCGAACTTATTACCATGCGAAACTTCCTGCCACGCGTAAATTCATTCCCGTGGCCGTTCATAATCATCGCGCGATTCTTGCTCTCTCTCTCTCTCTCTCTCTCTCCTCTCTCACAGCATTTACATTATACATACAGACATATACACGTAGGCTGTGTACTCGAAAAAAAAGGGACGACAACCTCGCGTTGCGTGACTCTATACCTCTTTTTCTCTCTCTTACGGCGCATACCTCACTCGTGTAATACACGCCGCGTGTGTATTCTAATCTCGACTTGCGCCTGTGTGTATATATACTTTTACTTCGACTCGCATATATGCTCCGCACATGCGTATGTACACGTGCTTGTTCGCCTTATGCGCGATTTTTCGCGGCTGATGCCAAATATTGCGCGAGTACATCGTCAACTATATACGTATATATATGCAAAGAGATAGTAGTGATTTCGACGATTGATCCAATTTGACGGCGCTGAGTCAGAGGCATAGATCGGACCATCGAGAATATAGATTATGCAGAGCGCGAGCGCGAGCGGGGCCGTAATAAATATTTACGCCCGTGTATATATATGTGTGTGTGTATATGTGCGTCTCGAAGGGTATGATTGCATAATCGTTGCTGATTGAATAACTTGTTCACTGCTAAGCCCGTGCGCTATGATGGCGCAATTGAGACGAATTTTGAAACGAGATTTAGCAAGTGGAATTGCAAGTTGGTTATTATTTTTCTTTTTTCATTTTTTTTTGGGCGTTGCCAGTTATCTTGATTGTTGGAAATTTTGTAATTGCACTAATTTTTAACCGTTGCGGGGTACATGAGTAATACGGTAGACATAACACGATATACTCATGAGCACGTGAGTTTGTAGGCTTATGATGGTATACACACTTAATCATAGATAATTTTAGAACTGGATTAAAATGTGGTTGTTTCGGCAAAAGCCAAATTACTCTCGATCCTCTTAAATTTAATTCGTCATATCTTGGTAATAATCGTGAAATTGTGATAAGAATGAATCATGCTCTTGAGAAAGATTAAACATGATTACGAATGCGCGTCGAAATAGATATTTTTCACTCTACAAAATGCACTTATCATTGTAAACATTATGTAACACGTTTCACAAACAAGTTTTACTAATGATTGCATTGTTTTTCTCTGTGGCAGGTATGTATACTTGTCTATATACATATATATACACACACACACACACACACACACACACACACACACACACACACACACACACACACACAC
>JAYJLV010075510.1:0-15030 GCA_036873485.1 Torymus texanus
TGTGTGTGTGTGTGTGTGTGTGTGTGTGTGTGTGTATGTGTGTGTGTGTGTGTGTGTGTGTGTGTGTGTGTGTGTGTATATATATATATAAATGCTTTATAGAAAGAGGAAATGGGGCGAAACGTCTTACCTGCCCGAGAGCGAGTCCAAAAGTTGGCCGCTTTTAGCGGCGATTTGTCAAGTGACAAGTGTTTCCGAGCGCCAGGGGTCGGGTTATTGTTATTGTTCACGACAATAGCCGCTGTCGGTTGATATAGTTTTTTTTTTGTTCCCCTCGGGGTGGGAAGAGAGAACAAGAAAAAAGACAAGTTTCTTTTTTTATACTTTATACCTTTTATCTTTCCAATATCAAGCGAACTTTACCGGCAATTACCTTTCGAAATTTATCGCGGGTGTGGAGGATTTCTCACGGTTGATTTTTTTCAATTAGAACAGTGGAACACGTTCGAATTTAATATACTACCTATAGCGCCGAGTTCTCGCGTGGAGAGTTGCTCTTCTTTTTGATAGTTTATTAAGTTGAACACTACGAGTACTATGTTTCTATGAACTCTTTTAGAGAATTAAAAACTTGATTCTTATTGAAGTTTTACAGTGAACGCCTGTCGCTAGGTGAAATTGAACGGTCCTCTTTTCTAATCAGTTTTTAATTGAAAATTCCGCGACGAGATTACAAAAAAAATAATTACCGGGAATTTTCAAATTAAATTGGCTCGTATGAACTTTTGTGCATGTCTATGTGCGAATGTCGTTAATTAAAAATTAACAAGGTATTTTGTAACTTAACACTGGAGAGATCTGATTTTATTTATATTACGTGTAAAGGTTGTTGTCTATACGTATACCTCCCTTTTATTTTTAGCGAAGGCTATATAGGAAAAAAGGCATTCTAAAAATATAAGTCCGCTTGGAAAATGTAAAATGCAGTTTCTTGATTCAATAAACGTCCATATATAGATCAATGTAAAATCATATAAAGGCCAAAAGAACTAATAAATTAATTTCCAATTTCCGAGAACGAGAAACGTCCCAATAATCGGCAAAAACTTCACACATGCCTCTACTACATCAAACGTTTAAAAATCAATAATATATATACGCGCTATCACGCTTCGTTGCGCTTTATAGTCTTTCTCTCTTTATCCCTTGATTTCTTGCTCATTATACAGGCGTAATCCAATATAGACCAACGCGCAGTGAAAGAAAAAATACATATCGCGGCGAAAGAAACGCCACGAACCGGAAGGTTAATTTCGCGCGTATATACGTTCGCGCCCACGATAAATAAAACACCGAGTGCAACATGCCGGAATTTTGTGCGCGCGTACGCGTTGGGAAGGAAAAATCGGATTGGCGCGCGCCATTGGCGTTCATTAGCCGCGATTTTCACGTGTTCGCGGTGTCGAAGAGGCTGCAATGGGTAGAAAGTTTCGAGTGCTGCGTGGAATTATAAAACTATTTGTTTGTAAGCCAAAGTACTGTGGGTTTTCTATAGTATGTCGCATCGCAATCGAGCCTAGTTAGTGTGTGGTTATTATAGGTAGATAGGGGTAATGAAGATAATTTTTTCTTGGCAAATAAGGAAATTAAAAATTGTTACATGAAGGATAGCGTTTACGTATGGAGACTTAGTGTATGATAGAAATTTAGATAGTTGGCGACGTTTGAGTAATTATTATATACCGTCGCTTGAGGAATTTATATATAAAAATGTTAAATATCTGATACATGTTAGATGTAAAAAAAAATAAATAGAAAATCAATCTTCGATTATAATCGTATATACATAATAGCTATTTAGATTTTATGTTTATTCTTTCGATAAATTGAGTAAGAAATGCATTTTTATTATAATAGTCACTTTATGTTTCCAAGTGATAAACTAAGTAAAAAAGCATTGCCACACTCATTAGCGTCACTCCCTTGAAAAATCTATTAGCGATCAAAACTCCGATCACCTGAGATCAAAGGAAGTTAATTGCCAATGTACCATTCCTCACCGACCACTTAAAAACTAATGAATCAACCGTAATACCACTCGACCCTCTTCCAACCCCCAAAAAATCCCCCACATACTTCAAAATCACACTGAACCTCTGCTACTATCCTTCTCCTCTCTTTCTCTTTCTCTGTCTCTCCACACCACTACATCTAGCGAAATAAAACTCGATACTCGTACACACACAGAGATAGACACAGACCCACCCGCTACACTCCCACATCGCTAGCTAGCTCACTCTCTCTCTCTCTAAAGAGAGAGAAAGAGAGAGAGAGAGGGAGGGAGTGTATATCGCAACGGAGCTGATGCTGCGCGCGGGGGCCGCTGCTATCTCGCTTGCTCGCGCACATCGGCGCTTACGCACGCGCGCGCCGGCGCGCAGGTGCCGTCGTCGTCGTCGTCGCCGTCGCCGTCGTTGCCGTCGTTGCCGCCGCCTCAGTTGGTCTCACGCCTCACGCGTGCGCGCACCCGAGCGAGAGAGAGAGAGAGACAGAGAGAGAGAGAGAGAGGGACAGAAAGAAAGAGAGAGAACAGCTCCGCCCGCTACCGCGAGGACACGCGTGTTCGTGTGTGCGAAAGTGTGCAGTATACCGTAGATAGAGAGAGAAAGAGAGAGAGAGAGAGAGAGAGAGAGAGAGAGAGAGAAGGAGCGTAGAGTGCGGGCGATAAAGGACGAGAGGAGGATTTCGAGTAGTGCGCGTGTATAGTTCGCAGGAGGAAGGAGGTGAAGACAGAGAGACAGAATTGGTGGAAGAGGAAGAGGAAGAGAGGAAGCTGAGAGGAGCAGCAGACGAGATGCCGCGAGCGCAATGGTGAGGAAGCGTGAAATGTGACATGATGGCGAGAGAGAAAGAGAGAATGAGAGAGAGAGAGAGAGAGAGAGAGATAGTTGCCACGACCCTTGTGGATGGCATGTACAGTTGGGGGCAAGTGTTGTTGTTGTTTTTTTTTTTGTCAGTGATTTGAGGGTTGCTGCCAAACGTGCGAAAATCAAATAGGCTTGAACGGAGTGTTGTTGTCGTTCTTGAAAGTTTTATTGAACGTGCGTTTAAAGTTTATCGTCGTTTGTATATATTGAAAGGGTGTTATAGAAAAAAATCGTGTCTTTTGTCATTTTGGAGCAGAGTGAATGAAAATTTCTTTCGTGTTCCGAATTTTATTGATTCGACAATTTTATAAAGTCACTTTCGCAGTATTGTTCTATATATCAACCATGTAGTTTTATAGTTGGAGTCGTGTTGGTAGTAAAACCGTTGCTTGTTTTGACATTTTACTGTATTCAATAAAGTGATTCGATAAAATTGCTGCTATAAATTTATTGATATAAAGCTTACTGTGAAAAGTGAATAAACATAAAATAAATAATTAGTATAAAAATTCGATCCATATTATATTTTAAAAAATTATAAGAATTTCATCCAGAACGTCTAAGAATATATAGTTAAGCCATTCACTATTCTCAGCTAATGAATGAACGTGAAGTGTAAACACGACGGCAATAGACCGCGTGTACAATACGATAAACGTGTGTACCACTATTTTTAGCCGATAATCGTTCGTAAAACACGTCTCTTTTCACGTGCCGCTCTATACCTCGCGCATTTCGCTTTCCTCTATATATGCATGATGCATATTATCAAACCACGCACGTATTCGAACTTTCACTGCTAACGAAAAAAAAAAAAAAGAAAAAAATCGCACGCAGTCGAATGTTATCGCTCGCGCAAAAAGCAATTAACCGCGACGCTTTGTATTTTAAGCTCGTGTGCTCGCTATACTACATGCACTCTCGCGAAATAATTGCAAAGCAGCAACAACGCTGGTTTTAATAGTTTTCTCGCGCCCGTGTGCGCATATCGCAAGCGTATAAAAGCCGTCGTGCGCGCAATATGCAAAACACGGCGCGAACTACGCACAGTAGCAGTCCTTATAAAAAGAACAAAAAGAAAAAAAGCGAACTTTTATCGAATATCTCGATGCGACGAGTGCATACGGAATGCCGCACGATTCGCTGATCTCGAGCATGTTCAATTTTGTGAATCACTCCCTTTTTTTTGTTTTAATAAAAAAAAAAGAGGGAGGGGGAAGAGAGGGGGAGAAAAATTGGATTCACAGGCGTATATGGCTATTCAGCTGCGGGAACTCATATTGATTGGCGAAAATTCGGTAACGCGCGCGAAAATTTGAATTATTTATGAGGATTCATATTGAGTTGTCAGATGTGTCATATATGCGCGCCCTACTAGCCGTAAAATATATACGTAAGAACACGTGTAACGAACAAAACAGTCGATGGCCGAGCGGATGGAAGCGTTAAAAAGAAACTAAACGACTAACGTTTTTGCTTGTGTATATTATATGTGAGAGAGCGATGAGGTTTCGTCGGCGAATTTATCGGGTGCGGGTGTTATTTTTTCGACTCTTTTTTTTATTGTCGGATTGTGCTTGCGTACGTGTGTTTGTTGGGAAAATATGTACTGGTTAAATTTGCGCCGAGTGGGAAAATATTAAGTGCAGCGGTCGAGTGTGTGTGTGAGAGAAAGAGAGAAAGCTTGGAAATCTGGATATTTTAATCGCATTGTTTTCAAACAACCGTTTTTCGTTTGTACAGGAGCTATTTCTGAACCGTGTAATTTATTGAAACTGAATTTGACGATCGTAATTTATTGTCTTTGAAATTTATAAATCTGTATATGCCCGCGGAATTATTGTAAATTTATACAACACACATAAAAACGTTTGAGTGTTTAATTTTTGTATTCAAGTTAATATACCATAATGTGTATTTTAAGAATTTTTAAACGCACTGTACGATAAATCCCTTGTTTTGACGCGGATCAAATCGCATAATTGAATTCGAGGAAATAAAAGTTCGTTATAAAAATATTAAAATTTCCCGGAGTTTAATAAAAATGACCTAGTTACCCCCACACAAAAATTTAATATACGCATATTAACCTTATATATTCAAGTGCATGTCTATCAAAATGTTTTCAGCCGCAAAGTATCCTGAAAATGTAATTTTTATAAGCAAAACAAACCACTTCTCTATTTACCTTCCAGTGTCCGAACAACGCACATTTTTTATAAACCTTTTTTTGCTTCACCGCACTCACCATAAAATTCATTGTTCCAAGGCGCGATGTTTGAAACTCAACAAACAAAAACTTCGCTCTATATGCAGACCCAAACAAACGCATATACACACATATATATGTATAATACTACGCCACGCGATTTCTCCATCTCTCTCTCTCTCTCGTGTTTTTCCAGCTCTTATAATTTTTTTCTCCCGCGCGCTCTTATCTACCGCTCGCGATAAAATGCGCTCACATGCACACGCTTGCAGAGTATATAAGACGACGGTACTATTCGTCCGTTGTGCCACAGGATCTCCCGCGTGTATATACATACACGTGGTTTTAAAGTTTCCTTCGTTCTTTTTTTTTTATCACACACCCGAGTGGCCGTACGGAGTCGTTATTTTCTTTATACGACCGTCGCCGACACCTTCCGCTTCTTGTACGCGTTTATGTGTATGTATGTTTGTGTTTCTGCCCGAGCTTCTAATCAGTTTTGTGGCGACGGTATAGCAACGGTGTGTGCGATAGTAATGAGGCGGGATTTGAAAGTGATTAAAATATTGCGGAGAGGATCGGTGTTTTTGGGTGACGGTTGTATATAGTGCGCTCGTTTCCGAAAGGTGAATGAACGATTATAGCGTAGTGGTTCTATAAAGTTAGTATTATATGTTTTGGAGTTGTAATAATATGTGTATAAAATGGTGAAAATTAATAAAAAGAATATGGATATTCTTTTTTTTAAACTACACAGTATTTAGAGGTTCGTATATAGTAGCCAAAACTTGTTTTAAAAAGTACGATCTGTCACTGACGAGTCAGAAAATGTTATTATCTGCGTATAATCATCTTTATCATCAAGACCAAAGCTATTGTAAACAACATTAGCTAATAAGAAAGACTATACCGAAGCAAAAATTACGTCGGTATATTTATAATATACCGCAATTCACTGTGTTCCAAAAAATCTACCAAAACACATCCATTCATCCGTCGTATTCTCTATACCAAATAACCGAACCATTCCAGACTGTCGGGATTTAACAATCTTAATCACATTATATCATCGCTAATACGTCGTAAAAAAGCTTCCCCTTTTCTCTCGCTCTCGCTCTTCCTCTCTTTTTAGGGAGAGCTTAAAAGCGGCCATTTCAAGTAAAAAGCCCTCGCTCTCTCTCTCTCTCTCTCTCTCTCTCTCTCTCTCTCTCTCTCTCTCCCGACGTGACATCTCAATTCCCCCGTTTAATCCCACACCGAGCTCGGCTGCGAACGCGCGTACACGTATACGTGTATATATATATATATATGTATGTGTCACTGCGCCCGCAGTGACCCGGTGACAGCAATGAAAAAGGCTTAAATAGATGTTGTACAGTTGAGTTGTGCGCTTTTTTTTTCGGCGACGCCTCGAGGATGAGAAAGGACGGTGATATAGGCGGGAGTGGGACAGTTTGGAAGGTTCAAGTGTATTCGAGTGAAATATGTGTATTTGATGAATTGCCGTGTTTGGGGTTCACAGGATTATGTGATTATTTTATTGTATTCTGGCTCATGATTTTCGTTTAAAATAGTAAGTTCGGTAAAAAGTTATAATAATTCGTCGATACTTTGTGAATCAAAACGTTTTTTTTTAATCTTTCATTAACTATTTTATATACCATAAAAAATTCTTACAATTTCAAAATACATATATAACAATCATTATACAACTTTAAGTGACAGAACCAAGCCTTTCAACCAACCTCTTCCAACGCAACAAAACCGTTTCACCTCCGTCCAAAAGATTGACAAGAGACAAGACCACATGCATCTCCAGCTAAAGCATATCACCGCCCTCGTCACCGGGAATACCTCATTACTCTCGCCCTCAATCTTCACCCCGCACAGCTCGCGCCAACTTCCGCATATTTAATACACACTCCTATATACCTACTCTAACTAACCAGGGCCCACGTCCAACAACGAAATTCCGAAACTCCTGATGTGTGGTACCACGCGCAGTCAACGAACTTCTTCTTCTCCCGCGTGTATATATATATATATATATATATATATACGCATCGTATGATGGGTATAGAAAGTTCAGTTGCAAGCAGCGACTCGGTAGCCAAAATTGTATCATAAGTCAATCCGATTAATTTATATATAACTGTGGGTTGCCGTTTGCCTTTTCTTTTTTTTTGGAGAGAGGAAGAGATTTTCGTGTATTATGGTGGAGTTCGTGTACTTTGTGCGCAGAGTGTATATGTAGTGGTGGCTTTATTGTTGTATGAAATTAGTTGAATGAATATTTGCAGTTAGATAAAGAAAGAGGGAGAGAGACTGATGGAGCTAATGGAATTGATTAAGAGGATTTTGATGTTGAATACGCTCGAATTGAGACGATGTGCGTCTGTTGCATTGATTTGTATGAGTAGATCTTTTAATATGTTCTAATTAGCAATAAGCATATAACATGATTGGAGCTTTTCACAATATCTAATTAAGCTAAACCATAAAAGTGTTCGTAAAACATAATCATTTTAAATTTATATTAGTTAAATTATACAGTAAACTGCGAGCAGGACTATTATTTTGACATATAATACATTTAACAAACATTTACGGAACTCACGCCACAGCTGTTCCCAACAAAATCACACGACGAATTATCGTTCATATATAATAATTAAACAAAAATTAATCCAATATTCTGATTAATCATAATGAACAAATCCCATCAAAATATACAAAAACTCACACGAATTTCGTCAATCGCGTATAGTTTCACGATCAGAATCGTCGCTAAATCAATCAAATTCATTCTGACCTATACTCTCTCCTTACGTCCAAGCACTCCACTACATCATATACTGCACCAGAACCGCGGTTTCTCAAATTCTTCATCTATATACCACCACCAGGTCTTTCCAACATTATTCACCTCGCTGCTGTTAATCTCACGATGCGTCTTATGCACCTACACACATGCGTTCGTGTCTTCTTCATCGTCTTCCCCCTCTCTCTCTCTCTCTCTCTCTCTCTCTCTCTCTCTCTTTCAAACTCTCCGTTCGCGGTTTATATTTTTGGAACTATCGCGCGGTGAGATTAGCACCGGACGAATATAGACCCGTACGCGCACGCGCGTATACGTTGGGGAAAAGAAGATTCGTATATATATACGCATACATATACATATATACGCGCGAGAAAAGTAACTTCCGCCTTCGATTATTAAGATTGCCGTGTGGATGGAAGTTACAGCACGAATTAAGACGGAAGAAGAGCGCGTGCAGCTGAGTGATTGGTTGGTGAGAATGAGCGAATGTTTGGATTTCGACAGAGCTTCGTATGAATGAGATGAGAGAAATTTTTTTGGGAAATATTTTTTCTTACGGATTATAATAGAGCAGTGTATATAGGTTTTCGTTTGAGGATGTACGGGCAACTGTCTGTTATTGCGAGATAAAAAAGAAGTGTGAGGTGTTGGGTCGCGATGTGGAAGCGTGCATTAAAAGCAAATAAATCCGTAAAGTAAAAATATATTCCGTTGAATAATATATTGAAATATTAATCCGTCGGCTGAAAGCTATCGGTTCATTCTTGCGAAGTCTTAATAAATCGTTAGAATGCAGGCATTTATTTCTACTCTATATCATGTATAAGTATAATAAATAGTCTCAAATTTGACTTTTTATCACCGCTCTATATATTATTTGCTGAATAACACGGGTCAAAAGTAAAATGTAATAAACAAATCATCATTCATTCTGAAAAATTTGATGATAAATTTCCAACCACTAAACCTAGATAATATGAAAAAAAACCATAGTCCCGAAGTAAGATGATACAAAGTACCACTTCAACTTTCACCCAAACCCCAGCTTCCGAAAATAACTTTTTGTACCGTAAATACGCTTCGGGTACACACGCCTGCGCGCACTCCAAGAATCCTCATTCGTCTCACATTCGAAATCCGTTGCTCTCTCTCTCTCTCTCTCTCTCTCACCCTCCCGCGAAGATTCATCAAAAACGCTGATGATAAATCAAGTCGCTCTCACATACACACTATACACGCACAGATCGGCTTTAAATAATCCTTTTGAATTATCGCGCTGTGCGCGATCTCGAAAAAGTACGCGTGCGTTTCGTTGATTTACGCGCAAATTTTCGTCTCGAAATACACACATATATACCCATGAGCGCCATACCATTGCGCTGACCCAATTCTCATTATTTTTTTCTCTCTCCTCCGTATATATAGCGCGTCACGCGAGCCGCTTTTCTTTTTGTTCTCTTCTCTTTTTATTCGTGCGCGTTCGCGCGCAAACGCGGGTGTCTGTGATTTCGCGGATGATTTACAGTGTGAAAACGCGAACATAGCTCTGTGATACTTATTTTTACGGATCTGTATGTGTATGTGTATGCTACGTGCGTGCGTCTTCGAAATTTCGTAAGAATGAGGGACGAAGGAGAGGGAAAAATCGTAAATTATACGATTTTATCGGCGCGTAAACTCGTACGGGAATCGGAAAGAGCACTTTTCTGCTCCAGATGCGAGCGCGACCGTTGCCCGGTATACGATATGGGAGAAGAGGTGGATGGCGACGGCTGCTTTTTAGAGCTCTCTTTGTTTATGAATTATTAAAACTGACTGGGGTACGCGGATGGATCGATGAGACTTTTTTTTTTGTTTTTTTTCATATATTGCGTTGGGATGTTACGAGTTGCGTTCAATTAACGTCTCTATTATCAATATTGAATGTATGCTAACAGCGTTGTTTTTATATTTAACACTGCGTAGTTTTGACGATGAGTTGAATCTTATTTTATAATATATATTATATAATTTATAATTTAATTTAATAATATATATTTCAGTAAAACAAAGTTCCGGGAAATAAACTTACCACTGTAATACAATATTTAAATATATTCTTTCGTGCTCACACATTTTTGACACTATAGAAAAAAATCTACTTATATTACATATCAAAATAAAAATTAACAAAGCTCACAATATTATAAACTCGACCTAGTTGCGCGCCTTCCGCAAATTTTTCCTAACCTCACTGTATACACACATACACAATACATCGATGTCACCTCTGTATACCCGTTTTCTCTCTATACCAACTCTTTCGCGCGTCCGCACAACCACGACGCGGCCGCAATTTTCGCCGTCGCGCGATTCGATTTAAAATTGGCCGGCCGTCAAAAAACCGACAGCGCGAAACTCTTGTTCCCCTGGGACTTCTCGATCGCGCGATAGAGAAAAAGAAAGAGAGAGAGAGAGAGAGGGAGACCTTTTACAGAGAGTCGACATCGTCTTCTTTGGAAAGTCTCAAGTGCGCGCGAGCGCCGTATCGAGGGTCCTCCAAGTCCGCGAGGCTAATTGACGATGGAAGTCGTGCAAGCAAAGGCTGCGATTAAAAGTTCAAAAGAGTGCGGATATATCTTTTTTTTTCTACTAATTTGGAACGGTGTGTAATGTTAATTTTTTTTTACTGCTGCTGCTGCGATCTAGTTTTCCCATCGCGGGGGAATAAATTGCGCAAGCCGCATATACGCGTGTAGCATCGCAGGGTTTTATATAAAGTCAAAATGAAAATGTTGCATAATAAAAGATCGAAAATAGCCGTTGTGAGTGTAAAAAGCAGCCTGCGAGCGTATAATGTTTATTGTATGTAGATGTGAGAATTTACGAGGAGTTTTTGTTATACGAATATAACTGGCCGTTTAGCAGGTATTATAATAATGGGTATATGTGGGAATGCTGTGTAACGTCGCTCTATAGGCAGCCTAGGAACTGAAATGCTGGGATGTAAAAAAAAAAAAACTATCAACACGCACTTGGGCGATTTGCCAGCACTCTGTACACTCGACGCGTTCAATTGTTACCTGAAGTATTGCAAAAAAAAAAATGTTGCGCTAACTGTACAAACTAAACAAGTATACACTACGCATATGCAAAAATATCTTTACAGCTTAATTTCATACGCGTACATACGACATACCTGTCAAAATGCATTATAATATACGACAAAAATTCTATACATCCGCACGCATAAACCTTTGTTATAAATCATGTTCCGATACACTCGACGCTTATTACACCCCCCCCCCGCTACTAAAGAAAAAACATTCCAAGAACTCTGGGCAACTTCGACCATAAAAAAACTTCGGTCCCTTAAAAATTTGATAAGCCTGCGCTAATTGAAGAGCCTCTCCAGCCGATACTCACCCCCCTCCTCCCTTCCTTTGCCTCTCTTGTCGCACCGCGAGTGAATTTTTCATCAGTTCGGGTTGGCTACCGGCCAGCCTCCTAAGATATTCCATTCACTCCGGATGACATCGTAAAGCCGTTAAGTGCGCGCGCACATGCGGCAATTAAAAAGTGTTCCAGTGTAGATATAGGTGTGGTCGCACACACTGCTATGTGGATATATATATATATATGTACGATGTGCACATAGTACAGTGTGTGCACAAGGTTTTCGAGGATTCTGTGGGAATTTATGGCAGAAGTTTCTGTGAAAAAAAAATAGAAATGGTTAAAGTTCCCTTTAGGTCGCGGTTTCGCAAATACCCCTTAGATTAGAAACTGGGGTTTAGTTATATTTATTAAGAGAGTAGACATTTTGATATATTTTCTGGAAGGTTTTCTATAGGGTTTTTTTTTATTTGATATGTTTATTGATCTTTACGAAATTCCTCGGTAAATTAGAGGAAGGTCTCGATAAATTAAGGTGATTTTATGCAAGGGTATATGAAAAAATCTAAAAGTAGCAGCGTATCTAAAATATATCGTTGTGGACTAAAATTTCATGATTAAAATTTTAAAATAAAATATTTTTATATTTTAAAGCGGCATTTGGGCAATTACAATTTGATCATTTATTTTTTTACTTTGTTTTTAAAAGATTTTTCGTGGCAATGGCTAATGGCCTCATACACATTATTCATTTAGCTGCGAATATACAAAATTTATCCTTTCACATTTCAAGTTAATCGCGGATTATATATATATATATATATATATATATACACGTATACGCATATAATCATCGAAACAGTGTGTGTACAGATAACAGAAGGATTCGTTCGAATGACTCTCAGATGGGCCAAATGTAATACAAATTTTACAGTATCATTTTATTGTATTTCCGCGTCGTTGATTCTCTCGCGCGGCAATAAACTCCGGCAATAACGTCGTGCCACGTTCTCTCGATATTACACCGGCAGTAACTTCATTTTTCGCCAATATCGCTATTTAAAAAAAAAAATAATATAAAAAATCACTGCATTCAATTATTTAGCGAACAACGATATGAAAAAAAAATCCGTGAACTTTTTTCCAAACCTGCAATCACCATCAAAACCAAGAGATGTTATATTTTTTTGCACTGTCTCGAATTAATTTGAAATTTCCCAAAACTGAAAGACGCAAATCATTGTCCCGTACTCAACACTGTACAAAACATTCCTCGGCAGTCAAACTCGATATATACGCGCAGGGCGAACATTCCATCCGACATCCGTAATTGATGAATAGGTAGTCCGGCGCCCGCGTGGCTAATAATTGGACCGAAAGTGCCATCGACAATAGCCTTCCGTTCTCCCTCTCACGATCGATTAATCGCCGCGCGTTATAAGCTCGACCCGCAACGATAACAATCGCACACATCTATACAGATACCATACATATATACACATATACATGAAGGAGAAAAAGACAACGAGGAAAAATTCATTTCGCGTATGTATATATGTATAATATATATGATGTTTGCATGAATAAACGGTTTCCGCGGGCTATTTAAAACTGGCGCGCGCTGTCGAAGGGAAACGAAAATTGGCGCACGCGTACGTATATACCTACATGTATAATATACGTCTGTGCGTATATATACATACACATTTTGACCCGTGGCGTATGTATATTACGACGGCGATTTGACGACTACGCGCTGCGCTTCGCGGAACAATTAATGAGCTTCGGGGAATCTGTTGTTGTTGCAAAATCATAACATTGTTCGTCGACTACACAGCGACCATCATTTTATGTATATAATACGCGGATGTGTATAGAGGTACGGTTATTGTTTCCGTGACGTTTTCGGCTGATTATTTTGGTATAACGGACGATAGTTTGTAAATTACGCGAGCGCGCGCGCGTACACACGGTAAATTAATTAGCGTATATGTATATACAGATATATACGTAGCAGCTGTGTGATGTAACGATTGTAATACAAGGCTTGATCTATAGTGACGAGAGTGAGAGAAAGCGAAAAGATATAACTGTAATTTGTATCGGATCTGTAATGAAATTTCGTTACAGTGCGGCTGCGTGCGGGCGCTTGTGTCATGATCTCGATCGACGTGTTGACTTTCAAAACACAAACAGAGATGTCAATTAGTTTATGCAACATAACAGGTGTTCCGAACAATCAAGCGCTGCAGTTTATACTCTACTAGGCGAAATTCCAATATTTGTCGAAGTCGTTATGCGTTATTTTCAAAGTCTTTTAACTCGGTTGTAAATTAAAAAAAAAAAAGTTTTCTAATTTCGTCGAGTCACGTAAATATGTCGCTAAATATTTTTCAAAAATTTCATTTTCCAAGCGCCCATTAGAGAGATGGCTTTATACGACAAAAGTATGCTTGACAAAATTAAAACGGTTTCATTCAATGAAACGGTTTCTTTTTTTTCATGTAGTGTAAGTATAGCAGCCTCATTTCGTTGGTAGACATTTTAAAAGCATTCTTTCAAATTGAACGAATGAATTTTAATTGCATGCCACACGTGTCGATGTAACTTTAACTTCGTGTAGTCAGTTATAAATATAACATAATTCACTTCAAATTAACGGGATTACTTCATAACTGTTTAAAAAAAAGTATATATTTAATATTTTTAATGATGTAAATTATTTAAGAAGAAAAATATTACCGAGTAATGGGTTATTTAAGTTTATACTGCGTCAATCAAATCGACGCGTATATCAAAGTACTTTAATCAACAAAGAGATTGAAATATTAATAAATGACTGTTCTTTACAGTTCGCGTGTCGGTAAAAGTCGAATTTATATTCAGAGGCTGTTTTTATACGTATAACGAGAGACAGTGTTCTCCTTTTTTTCAGGGGAAAAAAATTATTAATGCTCTGAATGGATATGAAATGATTTCGGGATGTGAAATAAACTTTTTTTTTTTCATTTCTCGAGCAACCTGAAATAACTGCTCTGCGTTTTATATAAATAGTATGAAGGAAATAAAATTTTTACGACGTACTTCTCGTGCGACTCCTAATACTGTCTCACATATACGGAAGCACTTCGGACATATTAATTTGGATAAAGTGCTCACATTTGTTTTTGACGTCAAATAAAAAGCTTTATCCAACTAAATAAATGTTAATAATTTTTTTTTTTCAGAATTTAGTAAATTAATAGTTAAAATATTTAAAAGAAAATTCTATACGCATCACAGAAGATTTGACAGTAACTAATTTTGAGAATAAGATCAGTACTAAATGAGGTCATATTAATTCAAAGAATTTCAATCCTCTTTGATTAACACATGGTTTAGCTTCAAGTTAAAAATAGTTTACTAAATGTTACCACTCAGCTTATTAATAAACATTTATTCGTAAACAAGATCATATCGATTAAAGAGCGTTAACTACTAACTCGTAACCCAGTATCAAATACACATTTTTTTCAACAGTCAAAGAAAAAAAATATTTTAAATTTCTTCCCTTCCAATTTGTTAAATAACGCTATTAATATTAATAAAAAGCTTCCTCTTCATTTGCACTTCAAAAACCGCAACGAGGCCGTAAACCCGACCCTCCAAAACCATCCAACACCCCAAACTCCTCGCAAAATTCAATTTCCAAATTCAAATTCTTTCTCTCATCCATATACACACACACTTATATATACACACACACACACACACACACA
>JAYJLV010075521.1:0-15029 GCA_036873485.1 Torymus texanus
TCGAGATAATCCATAAACATCGACTTTTACTCTGGTGAATATATAAGGCCCTCCCGGGGAGGTCGTGCCTAAAAACTAAAAATTTGATGGTTATTTAACAAGAGAAGGATTAGTAAAGTAAAAAAAGCTGACGTAAAGAGACTCTCATACAGTTCAACACATTTAATTAAATCTTTATAACTTATGAACCTTTAGTTTCAGAAGTTTATAGCTTGTTATTATTTATTAATTGAAGAGTTTGCGATTGTTGCATTCTCGTATTTTGACGATAAGCACTGGTACTTATCTTTCTAAACGGTTCTTCTACTAGCTAACGTCAAATGCTTATTTTGTGGAGTTGTAACCGTCCAGTCATCTAAGAACGACCCTAGGATCCTCAGCTGGTCCAAGTATCAAGGCTGTCGCCTTCCGCATATGCTGCACGATCCCAACCCCTCGCACTTGTAACGTTAGGCCGTCCTAGCATAAATCCTAGCTCGCTGACATGTTGTAGTGCGAGACATTCTAAAAAAATCTATCTCTTTGCCAAATTTTAGGACGATTGATTTATTTTTACTTCTGTTATCGTATAACAATGAAAACGCACTTTTTTCTAAAATAATTTTCTACTTAAAAACAAATAAAAATAATTTCTTGAAATTTTAACACAATATTATACTCAATAAGGTAATAAGTGGCTAAAATTTTGAGTCGATAATTTATAGTTTTCTTAGAAAATGCTATAAGAAAATCTAAATAAAAAATATCTTACCTCAAATATCTTTGGTCGTAAGCATTAAATTTTTTTTTGACAACGAACTTGATAACAAAGCTATCGCTGTTCTAAATTTCATGACGATTAATACTAATTGATTTTTACTTCTGTTATCGTATGACTATAGAAACGTATTCTTTTATAAAATAATTTTTTTCATGAAAAAAAGAAAAAAAATAAACGGTTAGAATATTGAGTTAATAAATAAAATATTCTGGTTAAAAACTTTATTAGAAGTCTGAAAAAAAATTTTGAATCTCAAGTATCATTAGTCTAAACGATTTTTTTTACAAGTAACTCAGTTCGAAAACACATAAAAGCTATCTCTGCCGAATTTCAGGACGATAGATTGATTTCTATTCACGTTATCGTATTTCAACGAAATATTGAAAAGAAAAAAGTGTAAGTAATTGAAGACCATTCAAGAAAAGTTTATTGTGATAAGTAATATTAACTGTAACGTATTCAAAAATAAAAAAAGAAAAATTTTAAATCGTTTTTTTATTAGAAAAAAAGAAAAATGTAAAATAAAAATTGATTATATGCTTCAAAATAGCCCCCAAACGAAGAGAATAAGAATTTAATGCCAGGAACCGATCAAATGGTTCAAAAGTTTTAGCCCGTACACACACATACACAGTCACGGCAGTTTTTACTTAAAAACGTTGGATTTTTATGCCAAAAGTTTTATAATCATGTATTTAAACATTTGTTGTCCGTTAAAAGTTTTCTCTTCAAGAAATCAATAATAATTTTTTTCTAAAAGGTCTCCTGTACCGTATGATAAAACTATCTTAAATCTAATTTATAATCAAATACATTTTTTAATTTTATTAATAAATTCAATTTTAATTTTATATATAATAACATCAATTTAACGATTTATACTCTGTACTCTCGTTTTCATTAAACATAATGTTTTTTTATAAAGAATACTTTCTTACGTAATCTAATTTCAACCGTATGTTTTTTTATATACATAAATTATTGTCTCTATGTATAACTCTGCAAGCTTTCCAAGTTTCACCAGATCGTAAATTTCGCAATAGCTGAGCCAAGCGAGGGAGAAATAAGGAAGACTCGCGCATGCACATCCGCTAAAAAATTGGGTTAGTTGGACCGCGCCGTGCTACCAAGATACGCTCCTGCGCTCTTTTCTTCATCGATTTCCTCTTACTCCCCCTTCTGTTTCCTTTCTTGCCACCAGCGCCTCTGTATAAAGTTCATTTTATGTGCTAACGCAGATCCAAGATCTACACCTGCGCACGGAGGGTGAAAGCAACCGCAATATGTCTAGTGCCATTGAAAGATCCGGGTAATCGGACCTTGATGTCGAGTCTTGACCAAGTGCGTGACTAGCTTTAAAAGAGACACAGTCAAAGTTCAGAAGACACTTCTTGAAGAAGCACACTCCAGAGCTAGGTTACAAACGCGTGTGGTGGCACAGTCGGCTGAGAATTTACTGACATTGCATTCTCTAAGAGCAAGCTTTGTAATGATGAAACGCATGTAGTTCTTGGTTTTGCGTAATATTTTATGTTGTTAACCAATAAATTACATTGAAATTATCGGCCCGTAAAATTGTGTTTCCGTTATTTAAATCTAAATTCAATTTGATCTACAGATGTTAATATTAATACAAAAGAAGAATAATTTTATATTCTGTAAAACGTTAATAGATACTTTCTGTAGAGTATTTATATTGGTACTGAAATAATGTAACATGAAAATTTGTCAAATACCACAAATGATATACTTACAAAATAATTATACCGAAATAATTTGTTATTTGGAAAGATATTTTTATCCTCCATGAATTTTGCAAACCGAACACTTTCATGCAGTCTACTAGAAGTTGCAAAATTAATTAAAACTTCTTCATTAACATAAAAATGTTCAATCCTCAGGAATACTTGCCAATAATTACCACTCGATTGCCTCTCACATCGCTTCTTCTGCCTCCTCTTTGACCTTTGCTATACTTTGCCCCTGTTCTCGCTCTTGGTACCCGTTAAACACAATTTTCGTCTACATCCGGGCTTGGCTGTCTCATTAACTTAACGCCCATCAAAGACTTTTTCCACTAACTGCGTTTACATCCGTTGCCTCTTCTCCATCTCCTACGCCTCTTTTTTCTTACCTTCACACTCGCCACTGTAGTGTCATCGGACACAAGAGAGGCAGGCGAAGTAATATCACTCGGTCGTTTTAATAGATGGCGAACTCTAGCACCAAAGAAGGAAGTGTTTAATTAAAAGACGAAGACATTGGGAGCCGCTCCTATGATGGCGCCGTACGAGAGAAAGGGAACTCGAACACTCTTCGTACCAACTCTAGGTATACACGAATGTCCTGCGCGCGTGGCTGTGCGGAACTTTCAAGTCATTATCGGTTTTGAAAGAAAGTAATTTTACACGCTCAGATGCCGTGAGAATTGGAAGAAAAAGAAAGAGTAATAGTGAGCAAAGGTTCGAGAGAATTTATACAGCAGCGGGGTGAGGAAATGTCGTGCGCATAGCGAGAAAGACGACAGTGTCGGCACCATTTGCTTGGAATAATTAACTTCCTTTGATCGCGTGAAGTGCCTCCGCTGCTATCCAATGGCTCTTGAGGGAGAGCCGTTTTGTAAAGCACCAGAGACTCGCCCCTCCTCTGCACTCCGCACTTGCCATAATTATTCTTTACTTCTTCAATTCCCTCACTTTTTCTACGCCATTTTTTTCGGCCATTGCCCCTTTGTTTCTGTGTACCTACACTATCGCGGTATCGGTAAAAACGGTTAGCTCAAAGTAAAAAAATATAAATTCCAACGATCAAAGATCTACGTACAGTCGGTTAGGTTCAACATGCTCTTTAGAAAAATATTCCTTGATTTTATATAAGTTATAGTAAAATACGATTTAGTAGGAGGAGTAACTACGTTTTATTAAAGAATTCATGAAATGTCAATATTTTTAAATATAATACAATAGTAAATACAATATGTAGTAAAATTTTATAAAGATAGATAGTAAATTTCAATAAAAATAAACAACTTGTTTCTACTAATTTAAATAAGGAATTTCGAATAGATTTTTTAATTTAAAGTTTACAAAATATACTAAATCTTTGATACATTATTCCAGTACATGCAACCTTAAAATTAATTCGTATTTACTATAAATATTTATAGTTATAAAATTGCACTATATTTTTTAGTGCATTTAAGTAAAAATAAAAATTAACTGGAATTTTCAAAATTGTTATTTACGTTATACAACATGATATATGAAAATTATTGTCAGAGTACAGACAAATATTTCATTTAGCTATATTTTGACTAATATCTATAATTAACAACTAGAGTTTATTTAATACGTAGACGAAATTATTTACCCATGGCATGTATATTCAGATAAGAAATCCTAAGAATTTTAATATCATTAAATGTACAAACTAAATGTTTTGATTAATATAGATCGAAACGAGATAAATATTAAGAATTTAGCACAGTTACTGACGAACTTTGGGATAAGTGCACATTTAATTATTGCCGAAGTTTTTAATTGTGATAATATGAGAATATTATATTTAAGTAAAATAAAATGTTAACATAATTTTAAAATATTCATTGGAAATTTTTAACATTTTTATCACGAAATTCATTAATAAAAAATATAAATAAAAACTTTAAAAATGTTTATTATTTTCTATCTCAACTAAAATATGTAGCTGAAACAAGTATTTTATCAACCACAGAATTATACTTTTAAATTTATAAATAGTTAATATTAGTATATTTTTTAATCACAAAACATATTTTTTTTCGTTAAAATTATCATGTTTTGCGATAAAATATATTTACATCTTGGGTAAAACTATAACAGCTAGATACTTTTTATTTAATAATTTCTGTATTTTTAAAGAAAAAAGTGCCAGTAATAATAATTTACAAAATTACTGAAAACAAAAGTCTATAATTTGAAAAGAAATTAAACTTATTCTATTTCCCCTAGCGTCATTACACATTGTTGTATATACATATCTTTTAATAAAAAGTTACGTTGCTACGGTGAAACTACTTTTTGCTCATTCTGGAGCCGTAATGAGAAAAAGTAACATTAATAAACGTCATTATTACGAGCTACAATATTAATAAACTACACGCAATAATGCGAACGGCTGAGAAAGAAGAAGCAATTACGCGAAATCTCTTGCTTCCCTATTCTGCTCACTATTCTCCAAATTTGTTTTACTAAAGAATTTAACTCGGTGTTAAAAAAACACTTCAGTTTTATCACTACCAATTTCGATAGCATCTTTTTGCGCCTTTTCATAGTCGCTCCCTTATATGAAGCTACAAGACTTATCATGTAAAGATTTTTTGAAAATAATTTTCTATTTGATTGTCATACAAAATTCATAGACAAGAATGATTTGAATACTTTTCATAGAAATTAGAAAATCAACCCTGTAATTGGTATGAATAAGCAATGCATGAAGCAGCTTGGCAATGCATATAAGAGTAGCAATTACATTGTTCAGTTTTTAGTTTTCATTAAAGATCTCAAAGTCACACTAGTTTATATGATTTGCAGGCAAAAGAATAATATCAATTAATTACTTTCAGAAAATCATTACGTTATAGTTAAAAGTATTGTAGATTTATGCATATACATATACACGGTATTGCATCTACTTCTGTAGCCGAAAATTGCTGCTTGCGGCTATGTCTAGAAATTCGCAAACAAACCTCTAAAATAGTAATAAGCTCTCTGTTCATGCTTGAGTTTTCCGCTGGATCTACGTGTACGCAGGCACGGCAACTTTAGCCATGAAAAGTTAACGAGAGACGTGTATGGTCAAAGTACTTTTCGGCTTAGACTATGAAGAGCAGCGCCAGCCGGGCCGGACATTATGAAGCGACCAGGGGCTACATCTGTTCGTGTTCTCTCTCTCTCTCTCTCTCTCGCTCTCTCTTTCTCTCTCTCTGTCTCTTTATTGCTTATTGATAATGCAAGTTATCAAGGGATCATATATCCGTTGACAGCTTTGTACGTCCGCGCTCGACGGTTTGGAATTATGTGTTTAGCTTGAAGCTCCACAGACATGCTCATGAATAAAAAGCTAGTTATTTGAGCTGCAGTTCCAGCTATCACATCCCAAACTTTTTCGAATACAAGCCGATATATTCAGTAGCCAATTACTCTACACGATAATACTATAAAGTATAATGATATAAAAAATAAATATAGATTTATAATATTATTCAAATTGTTGTTATTTTTCTTTCTCAAATGGAAAACTTTTTACGACATATACTTTAGCACGATTGACACCTCCTAAGGCAATTGGCTACGAAGAAAGTTTTAATTTCAGGATCAAATAAAAAAGTTTTTTGAAATATAAAGAGATCGCACTAATAAAATCCATTAAATATATAGTGTCTTAGCGGTAAATAAAATTATCAAATTACCCTCTTTTTCCTATAAAAAGAAATGAAAAATATTAAATAATCAGTTTTTTGCCTTATGAAATATAGTTAATAATGATCAATATAAATTGCTCTGTTCACATATGTAAGTAATAAGTATGTATACACGTATGTAAATTCTGTAGAAAAAAAATCTGCAGAAAATTTCTTCGTACCGTTCTAGAAAAAATCCTACAGAACTCCCTGTAAGAAAAATCTACAGTTCACATGTCAACAGTTTTTGTCTAGATTTTCAACTTTCGGTCATAGGAAACTTCTACAGAAATTTCTGCAGAAATTATATTTCATAAAACATTCAAAAATTAAAGCAGCTCAGTGTAACGTCCAATATGGATGTTATTATACGTATAATAAACTCATCTTAAGCATCAACAGATGTTACTGATATCATTACAATATCGATGACTCTCTCACTCAATAAAGGCACCGTAGATTCACATTGTATATATGAAAACTACAGAATTTTTTCGTAACGCTGAGAATACCTGATTCAAGATTTGGCCCATATTATTGTAGCAATACCAAACATATAACCAAAGATATAACCAATTTAATTATTTCTGCTCTTTTCGAAAATCGGACAGACCAAATATGCAATACAGTTCAAGCATTTATTAAGAGCTATAACCTAAATGTATAAAATATAACTAATACATTTTTTTTTCTTCTTTTTTCTTTTTCTTTCTTTTTTTTTAATTGGTTATTTAATGTAGTATCCCCAGTTTGGGTATTATAGCGATGTGTCATAACGATTAAAAACTCGTGTTTATACTGCAGTGGTTGAACTGTAGAGGAGTGGACGATCATGAGCTCGACCTCCGCCACCGAGAAAACCAGTAGACATTCTTTTGGAAAAACGTCTCCTGAAATTTAGCAGTGACCCAGGCTCGAACCCACAACCTCGAGCAGCCTTGTCTTGGGAAGCTAAGTGCAGCGTTTATTGTGATGTAAATAAACCGACGCCTTAACCGCCTCAGCTACGGACCGCTTACAAGCTATTTTATGTCTAAAATATTTGTTATGAAACTGGAGTTCCTTTCTTTAGTTATAGCTAAACGAATATTAGGGTTATGTCTATAGATTAATAAGTTTATGCATGAAGGTAGAAAAAGTTTTAATTTAAGCTTCATTTCGTTAAAAAATGTCGATTTTTCAAAAAGTTGTAGGCTATTAAAAATAGAGTAATAAAATGACTAAAAATTTCTCATTATTTCAAACATTTAATGGGGGATTGTATTTTAAGCTATCTTCTTACTCTATTTTCGATAACCTTAAACTTTTTGAGAAATCGACATTTTTTAATGAAACAAAACTTAAATGGAAGCTTATTATTCATCCATTCATGAACTTTTTAATCTATACACATAATTTAAATATTCGTTAAACTATAACTAAAGAAAGGAGACATAAAATAGCTTGAATCTCAGACAAAGGGTCCATTCAGAAAAAAACCAAGACATAATGTGTCTCATTATTTGTCATAAAGAAGTGCCTCCTACAGTTTCAGCCAAATCTATAACCCGAATTCCTGGTGCTCCCCTTGTGAAACATTTTTCAAAAACAGTATATTTTAATTTCTGGTATCTCAAAACATATTTCTATAATGATTCGAATAACAGTCAATAATGTGTTTAAATAAATATAAATAGGCAATTTGATTCATTATTTATTTTAATATTTCTCTAATGTTTTTGCCAAACTTAAAATTTTACTATTACAAAGCTTTATTAATAACCAGTTTTTAATTTAATAGATTATCATTTTTATAGAAACTCTGATAGTTAAGAATAAATTTTTTTTGCGGAATGAGAATATTAAAAACTTACTTTGAAGAACTTATATCCAGTATATATATATTCTTAATACAAGGTATTTTTTACTCATTTTTTACGAAAAATTCTGTACTATCCTAAATAGAATTTCATCATTTTAAATAAAATACTAGTACTTACAAATATTTTCTAAATGATGTGCGGAAAACGGCACGTCATTAAAATACGTATAAATTTTAAATTAAGTGATAAAATTACTCATTAGAATATTCCACGGCTTTAGAATCACACCCAGGTTAACTCTACACCTACGCAAGTGCAGCAACAAAAATGCTACATTTGACTTTGACTCTGAATGCCTTTCGCTGTTCTGTTAGGGACGAGCTCTTTTAGCAAGATGCACTGTTAACGAGACACCACTGATATTATCTTTAATGAGGAGTTGCTTGCATTTTACTGAGGTAGGTTTTTTCGAAGCATACACGCAAATATACAGTTTTTGTGACCTTAATATTGCCTGTGCGCGCTCTATTGTATCTGTGAAAGGGAACCAGCAGGTCGAAACTATATTGTACATTTAAAACTGCACACAGTTAATGAGATGCTTCTAATTAGACGTACATACTTTAGCTACATTATTGGCAAAGTTTCTATAACTTCTTCTGATAGCTTGCATAAATATTGTCAGAGTTCTCATTAGTAAGAAAAATGTAATTCTAACAAAAATGCATATTTGTGACGGCGCTGTTCAATTTTGAATAAAGGTCACATTCGAATGGGTTACGAGTACTAGGACGTATATGTTAAGTGTTTTTCTTGCAAATTATTATAGAATTTTGCATGATAACAGCCTAGTTGTATTACTAAATTATTTACCGTTTGTAGATTTATTGTTATTAGCTAATTCATCATGCTCACGGCGTACTATAAGTGGATTCATTATGGTAAAAAAGGAAATTCTTTTTAAAAAGTTTAGTAAATAATGATGGTTTCTAGAAATAATCCACACTTAAACTTCACTATGAACAATATTAGTTTAAAAAAATTTTTAAATTAATAAATCGCTATAAAATACAAAAATTGATTTTAACAAAAATAGCATATTGATCCGAATCGTGTAATCAAAATCTAAAAAAGGAGCTTTTCTGGTTAAAATTGGCCAAGTAGGTGACGCACACGCACGAATGCATATTTTCTAATAATAGTGTATTTCGATTCCAAATTTGCTAAACAACATAAACGTCCTAACATATTATTTAAAAATTGTTTTTACTACTATCATAAAGCTTCCTTTAGAAGGAACCAATTGTAGAAGGATAGTTCCAAGTTGGTCTCGAAGGGCATGAGCAATGTAACATTATTTTCTTAAAAGATGAATAGAAAAAGTTGTTTTTTCTTAGTTTCTTAAGGTATCACAATAGTCTTATTCCTCAGATATCACAAGAATTACCATACTAAATATTAGATTTATATGAAAAATATAGTTTATGATGCATTTAAAATTTAATTTCTTTCTTTTGAAATTATAAATATTTAATTAAAAAATGTATTAATTTTGCAATCATATCTTAATTTAAAACTAAATAATAAATGATAAACATTATCGTGATTAAAAATAAAATTTTAGTTTATGCTAATTATTTCAGAAAACTATTGAACTATTGAGCTCTCAAAATCAGAACAGAATATCCGTATTACTGGACTACTAGAATACCGCAAACGCTTGGTTAAACCCATTACCATAATCATCCGACGTTTTGTGTCCCAATGCCACATCGATCACGAAATGCACTATAACAATAAGGGGGCGGGATAGAAAACAGAATCGTGTTGATAATACAATGAGCGTCGGCACGCGTACGATTACAAGGTTTACGTGGCTGGCGTATTGTCGCGAAATACGCATATATCCCTCTACTGCATGCCACCACCAATTGTGAGAAAAATTGACCATGATCGGAAAAAATACTTGATATTACTGCTTCAACTCCGCCGATTATCTTATAAGGAGACTGTCACATACATGAGAAACAAATAATAATGGACCTTTTATAGTCGATTTTCAACTTTAAGATATAAAGCCCAGTCCCCTTAATTCGTTCTAATAAACCTTTCATTTTCTCGAGAATTTAGTCATTTACTCTTACATATATTTTATTTTGTTTAAAAACGGTATATTTTATATTTTTCATATCTCTGAAATTACTTTTATTACCAAAATGAGTAGAAAAAAAATTAAAGTAGCATTACAAAATTATGACAAAGAAGAGAAATTGTAAATATATCTTTAGTCGATAATATTCTATCTTAAGTTGATAATTTTTGTTTCAGGAAAAAAAATTTTTTCGATTCAAAGCAGAAATTATAAATCATTTTTCGCATATTTGTTTCTACTTCATTTGGGTAAGGTAAAAACTTAAAGAAGTATGACCAATAAAAAAGTTATCACTTTTTCAAATAAAACATGTTTAAGATTAGATGCCTCATATATGTAGAAATAATTACATAGTATGGGCTTCATATATGTCAGAGAAAAACCGAACTCACTATCTATTTTTTTTTTATTAATTTATCAGCCTCATGAAACTTATTAAAATATTCGATCGAAAAAGTGTAAGATCCTCTTAAGTCAGACTAAAAATGTCAATAACTTAAGATTTGTAGAGCATTGGAGTATTGAGGTTTCCTGGAAAAATTCTTTCTAGAAAAATTTCGATATTTTTATGATCGAAAATATATTCTAAAAATGCTTAATTCTGCATATAGTTCCGACTGACAGAGAGATTTTCAAACTCAGAACATCAGGATTCAAAAATTTCAGGATGTTATTTTTTAAGAGATATTTTCAACATAAGGGACAAAAATTTCTTCTAATCTACATTTTCATATGCTCATATCTTTTTACTAAATTAATAATTCAAACAAGAAGTATATATTTGTAGAGATTTAGGGGAGAATTGGCGAGAATACTTATATTTTTTAATAGAGACAACTTCAATTGACTTTATATACTTAAATTATCATTTTTCATTAATATTTATCAAGATATGCGAAAGGTTTTAATTTGGTATTATTTAATTCCATGAAGATATTTAGAATATTGGGTTAGGTTTTGTATAAAGTACATCAACACTACTGTTGCGTAAAATAAATAAATTAACACTGATTTAATATTTTAAATTATCAGAAATAGTGCAATATACTAAAAATTTTTAATATTTAATTGTAATTAAGAGGTAAAAATGAGTCGATTATTTATTAAATGGGTGATCAGGATCCAACGCTCACTGACATTACACCATCCCTCTATATATCATCTATAAATCTCTCTAAACCATTTTCCAAACGTTAAATGTAATATTACTTTTGTTAATAGGCAGAAAATAATCCATAAAATAAAATGTGTATGTATAAAGCTCAGAATTTTTTTTTAATTTTGATGCATTACACATTTTTAACATTACATATTGTTGAATGTTTTTTTCCTGAAATCTTTCCGTAATACTGCGTCTAGTTTTTTCCGAAGCTTGCATAAAGTATTTCAAGAAATATTTTATACCATGTGAATATCACGTAGCTACGTACGTTTATATGCGTTTCCATGAGCTACATTTCAAGCTATGTAGTACAGACGTACTCCATTTTTAAAGCCTATTTAATAATGTAACAACATTGTTTATGAATTATCTATTATAAAGCTTATAAAAATCATTTTACTTTTCTAGTTTGAATAACTTATCGAAGTTTTCGCATGCTGAATTTCAAAATTAAAATTTTAGATTTTCTGTTTTGATTCTTGAAATTTAAATGTCAAATGCAAGAACGATAACTGAAAATCTTGGAATATATGTATGGCAAGGAAATTGCTTATTCAGATTCTTATTCTCTTCAGTGCCTTTCTTTCCGATTTAGAATCAGAAAAATTAATTCTATTCAATTTTTAGATATTTTTAATAAAACTATTTCCGCAGATAAATAGTAGCATATTATTTTTTATAAATTAGTACATCTATTGTCACTAGGAAAAAGCTATTTGTTTATATCAGAGTGTAGTATTTTTTACAGACTCTATAAATGTGCGATTCCCAAACTCATTCCTATCAGACATAGCCTGATATAATACGCGTGACGCATATTCATTTCAGGCGTGTAGCAACACCGCGCTGTCCATTTTCAGCTAAATGACAACTTAATATTCATTCGCGCGAAACGAATTTCCCTTGCACGCAGGCTACATCAACAAATGAGCTCATCCCCCTAATCAAATCTCGCACCGTTGGAAAAGAAACTAAAATTTGAATGTATTGCCCACGCGGAAATACACGTTTAATACGACTTGGTAAGCTAATTGCTGCTTCGTGAACTCGCACGACTGAAAAATTACTGTAATAAAGTCTTATTTACTTTTAATGAATTCAATTTTTATTTTTTCACAAGTTGTTCTACTGTTTCCTAGATTCATGTATCCATTGCAAAAATTAAAAATGCATATTGATTCAACACAAAAATGTATGTATATAACTGCATATGTAAAAAATAATACTAATTGTAGATATTTAATTAAATATAAGTAATATTTAGTGATAGAAAATATTAGTTGATTTTCGTTTTATTATTTATTTAAAATACAGTCATTTACAATCTCTTAACGTTCCATAAACAAAATATTTACATGAATATCCCTTCGAACATTTTTTAGTCCATTTAATTTATCCTATTATCAACGAGTTGTACTCGAAATAATCGCATCCATCCAGTAAAAAACAAAGAGTGAAAACAAAGCAAAAAAAAAGGTTTACACCTATAAAGAACATAACAGACGGTCGCTCCCAAGCGCGAATACCCAAATCTGCTTAGTAACTTGAATGCGTTGGGCAATTCACGTACTCGTTATCACGCGAGAGTACACAGATTATATCACGTACATAGTGTGTACGTACGAACGCGTGCTCCTCCCCTCTGCGAACAAACGTACACATTTCAAGCATTCGCGTTTCCTGCATACGTGCATGCATTCCTGTTTCTCGTCCGGGCGAGAAACGAATACACGTTGGACATTGTGTTAACTGCTTCATAAACAGTCGGAGCTAATATATATTATGCGCGAGTCGTCCACACCACAACAACACTGTGTTAATCTTACACTGGTAAACTTGAAAGCGTATGACAAACGCTAGCGTACATTGGAATTCTATATAATACCTGTACATGCACAGGAGGGTGCACTTTCGATTGGCACACTTGATTCCCACTACTTCAGCCGTAATTAAACACGCTTGCTTTCCCGCGCTCCTGTGTGTTCATGCATATAGGTATGTACATACGCATTGAGGCGAAAATCGTGGCAGCCGAGGTCTACTTATTACACGCCTACTTCAATTCGTCAATTAACGCACTATTTATTAAAATACAACAATTTAACTGACTGATTAATTCATTTTGTATAAAAAATCCACTAAATAGCTTGCATGTATTAAATAGCTTCTGATAAAATATTTATCTATTTCTCAGATGTTTTCCTTCTACTAGTTAGATATTTTGACGAAAAGAGTGTTCCTGAAATTGAACAAAAATGATTATTCTCTATACAAAGGCTTTTCGGTGACAAAATATTTTAGAAAGATGTGAATAATTCAATTAACTGAGATAAATTAGTTTTTAAAAATAAAATATAACTTTTTCCTATTTTGGTTGACTAAGAAAATAAAATGACATTTTATTGGATAAGTTTTTTAAGCAAACAATGACTATTGACTATTCACATTCTCTGCCATGATGTCTAGATTATTCTGAAACCTGGAATTGACGATTCTTGCGAATGAAATTACGTTCCTTTAAAACTACTTAAAAGACTTATATTACTATAGTAGTTTAAAAGCTTGAATAAAATTTCATGTTGCTATAAAACTTTATCATTAACCAGCAATTCAAACCCAGAAAAAGCAATTATACTTTCTAAATAAAAATCTTCGATCTATTCTTTCACCTTATCTTTTCCATCCAGTACATTACCAAAAGTATACTAGGATATGAAATCTTCTTTTTGCTTCGAATCAATAAAAAAATTGATATTTTCGAGAGCAATTATTTCTATTAGTATAAACATATTCATATAATTATTAAACCTCTTTTATAAATCTCAGAAAGTAAAATTTTCATTTATAAATTTTTGATAATATAATTAACGATTAAGCGTGAAAGGCGTAGAAATACTATTAATATATATCCTATTCTGAGTTATTGTACAAACAATTGATTTATTACGAATTTTCTTGATTACAAATAAGTATACGCATATAGTATACGGTCATTCCTACATACCATAAGCTACTTTAAAGTCGCTTGGTTCACGAAAATACTCAGAATTTTTCAATTTTATACGTTGCAATTAACAAGACGTTTAGGATTGGATAGTACAAGATATTAATAGAAAGAAAATTTTGCATCCTTTTAAAAATGAAAAGCTAAAAAAGTTTCTACAAAATGGTTCAAGGGTATTTTTTTACCAGATCACTTTATACTGTGTAGAAACACACACGAAAAATGGTGGTAAAGAACATTTCTTAATTCTGTAAAATGATCCAAAAATCTCTTACTTTCTACCTTCATTTTCTTTTTTCCAAAGTTCTCATATAAAGTTGTTTTTTTGTAAAATGATTCAGAATCAAACTAAAGCTATTTTTAATTATTAAAGAAAAAGAAAAACTTAGCCTTAAAATTTTCAAAAACTAGCATATTACTTTAACTAGTACAATTATTACTTCACAATAACGAATAAAGACTTTAAAAGAAATAGAAAAATTGGATACGTATGGGCTAATCACTACACAAACAGTAAAAAAAAATTCCTGCATAAATGGAATTCGGCATTATTTTTTAATTGAAAAAATCCTCCGACAAAAGTTTAGGTAAAGTAGTTAAGTGCCATCCAAAAAAGTAAAAGTAGTAATATATATTA
The DNA here is from genome assembly GCA_036873485.1 of Torymus texanus. Lineage (NCBI taxonomy): Eukaryota > Metazoa > Arthropoda > Insecta > Hymenoptera > Torymidae > Torymus > Torymus texanus. The sequence continues at coordinate 14,958 of JAYJLV010075521.1, forward strand.
TTTGTGAAAATATTTATCATAAAAGTGACTATGAAAAGTGTAAAAACAAAAAATATATTGGTGAAAGTAAAG
>JAYJLV010075532.1:0-15026 GCA_036873485.1 Torymus texanus
ATATATTTATAAGGTCAAGTCCGTCAAATCGAGAGGACAAGATTTTCCTGAAACTCTCAGAAAATATTCTGCTACTTATTCCGGATACCCCTTGAATTTTTTCCGATTCTTTTGACCCATAGACAAACTTTACTTTTAAATTCAAGATTTTGATTAATTTTTGCTCAAAAACGATGCAAAATTTCGAGATATCCAACATAGACTTTTTTCTTGCAATTTTTCGTAGAATTTCACTATATTTTTTTTTTCAAGCCTCTATGAGGCTAGTTCGCCTGCCTCTCGTCTTTAAATTACAGGATTAAAGCGGCTATGGATATTGGGGAGTTACGCAACAGCACGGTAACGGGGCGATGTTAAAAATATAGAAAATTTCGATGATGTCTCGTTTAGGTGCCAATGGAGTGACAGCTTACTCGATAACCTTAAAGTACTCGACAAAACTATTTAAATGAGCAATCCCTAGAATGGCATCACGAAATCCTTTGATAATAAACCTATTGAACCCTTGATCTTGCGCCCTTACTATAACCCTTAAGCTGATTCATTTATAAGCTTCAAAAATAAGGCAGATTTATTGAAGCTCGCGCACGAGGTACACTAACGCAGTGTATTGTACGATCTGAAGACGGAAAAGACTACTCCAGGGAACCGAGTTAATACAACGGTTTATTAAAATATACAATATGACATTGCTTGAAAACAAGGAAGGGATAGGAAGGAAAAGAACGCTGGATATATAATATTCAAAAAAAGAGGAAAAAAAATGTTATTCCTAAATATCTAAATAAAAAATAATAAAAATGGTTAGAATCAAAACGCTTTGCACTAGGGATTCGAAAGAGATAGTAAGTCAGCTAATTGTAAGTTCGGCCGGTAAGGTGAGAGATGAAATAGGAAATGCTTATTCGAAATATAAAAGTTAAAGTATGTATGTGCGACTTCGATGGATGGGAGTGGAAGAAAATAAAGTGTGAAACAAAAACGTTTTCTCTTAGACATTAATGGAGTATGCAAAAAAAGGAAACAGAAAAAAATTTATAAAAAAGAAACAAAAGGGGAGAGATCAGATAAACTCGGTGATTATTTATATTTTAATTAAATAATAAAATAGCGAATAATTGAGAGGAAAAATTGAATATCGGGGATTCGTAAGGCAATGAGAATCTTTCTTCGAATACAATGTGCTAGCGATCTCCGAGTGGTGTGGGTATTTCTTAAGGCGCGCTTGAGTTTCTAAACATCTATAAAAGGAATCGAAAAGCACTGTTTAAATTTCGATCCACAAATCTCCTTTTATATAAAATAAAGCTGAAGCTAAAAGTAGCCTTTTCCGCACGCAACATCGAATTTTACACACACTGAATCACTAGGTATAATTACTGAAGCGTCTTGTAAATGATGACGCATACTTTTGACCGGATAAGGGTGGCATTCATAATTAAGAAAAACTGGTGAAACTTTCGTCGAGACCTGAAAAGCGGTATTTATCGCATGATGAAATTCGAACAAATGTATGTCCTGTCCCAACGATAATGTCCCGCGGTTACAAAACTGTTCATCATAGTTTTTAATGTGCAATTCGGTCTCTCCATAGGGTTGGCCTGCGGACGAATGAATAACACTGCAGTTATCTCTCTCTCTCCCATGCCCTCCAAGATTTTGTCTTCTGCGGTATGCACATAGATCTGTAGGTCGTCTACGTAAAACAAATGCTTAATAGTAGTTTCGTCAAATACGTGTAACCGTTCAGATCTTCTCCTTACCGATTCGGTAGGAGGCCGAAATTCTGCATTTTCTTCCATATGTCCTTGTTAGCATCAAGAGCGTCTGAGAGATGTTTGTGCAGGAAGGAGTGACGCTCATGAGTAATGCGAAAGTCAACCTCCTTACTGAGCCGAAAGTACTCATCAAACACCGCCGACAGCCCTGCGGGTTTGTAACGTCGGTGGGCCGCATTTTGCTTATTGATGAGTAGCCACAGTACATTTATGACATAATTTAGATTAGAATGAATTTAATATATGAAGTGCGCCCTCCAGATCGGATTCGATTGAACTCATGCTCATCCAACCGTAGTGCACAAGCAGTTTATTGAGACATCTCCGGGCACACGTTCTTGTAATCTCTGTAGGTGAAAGAATCTCTTACAGGATCTGGCACGAAATAATTTATAGTGGCGGCAATGACTGCATGTTTATCGAAACTGGGCAAGCAGACTTAAGTCAGGATTAAGTCAATCCATGTATGACACGTTTCGGTCTTGTGACTAGATTTCGGACAGTCCGTACATCCGGATGGGACGCTAGTGACAAGTGAGCATTCTAATCCCCCATAATAAATTTTTGGCTATATTTAGTACTTAGGTCACGCAAAACATTAAAGAGGTCGGTGTCCATTTGTATGACCAGGTGAAGGGGCCTGTAAACGACACCGACTGAACTGAGGGGGAAAGAGCCCCGCTGCACTTGAAAGAATAAATACTCAGGGATAGGAAGTTTTCCCAGTTCCTGAGTCTTGGACGACGCTAATCTTATAACTCTAAAATCGTCTCGTGCATACAGCGCAACTCCACCCCCGTGTATATTGCTGTCCCGCCTAGTTACCGTGTAGCCCTCAATCTAAATAAGACTGTCATCAACGTTGGGACCCAGCCAAGATTCTGCTATCCCAAAGAAATGATAGGAGGGATCTTCAGAGAAATACAGACGGAGACTGTTGCGTCGTGGTCTGATGGTGTTAATGTTGAGAAACCCCGCCTTAAGAGGACCCCTGCCCCTCACCCCTTCATCGGCAGTCAAGTTCAGTCATGGATCGGGCGTTAACCTGACTGCCTGACCTGTTTTGTGCATCGGAGCAGTGATGTCACTGCTACAAGATGAGTCACTTATTTTATCGCTCCGATGTAGATGTTTTTGGGAGCAGATTGGCTCGCCGTTTGAATGGCTTACGGCTAGTCAGGAATCGGCCACCCGAGTGCCAAACATATCTAAAGCCTAGCCCCTGGGCGATGGAATGTAGGCTCTTAAAGGCCTGAAAATTTTCTTAGGGCAACATTTCATTAATAAATCGTTTATGATTGGGCAGTTCAGGATCAATATCGTTTGTTGTAAGATAACTGATGGCTCGCATTACACCCCTGACTAGGCCCGCGCTGCTGAGTCTGACTATACAGGAGGGCAATGCGCCTGATCACGATGTTAAGTCTTCCTCTGCCTCGTCACCATTTCTGCTGGTCGAGCACCGGACTGCACAACACGCGTTCCGATGATATTCTCCCTCTCTATGGAAGGAATAACTGCTCTGAGTTCTGAGAAGGCGATTTGGTTTGTTGTTTCGATCGGTTCTTCATATTCATTTTTTAATATACCATTTAGATTTACTTTGCAAGACTCAGAACCAGCGCTCTTGGAACTCGTGAGAGAAATCTCGGGACTTGAGGATGGGCAGAATAGATCGAAAGTACTGCTGGCAAAGTGTGCGGAGCTGCCAATCTTACGATACTTAAGCATATTGACTCCTAAACTATTTGTATCCTCAACTTACCTGGGAGCACACTGGAGACTCGCGTGGCTGCTAAGCGCATTGTCAGTTTTTTTAGGAAATGTTTGATTTTCCACGAGAAGCAGCTGTCGTTTGATATTAAATTCTGTAAGAAGGCCATTTTGTTCACCTACTTGCTGTTCAAGAACGGAGACCCGCATGGCCAGCTCCGCATTGGTAAGATTTTCTGCATCACCAGGTACGCAGGAAGGGCTGAGCGACATGGGACTTCGATTCCCGGGCCACCTCAGTTCCTCCAACTGCTTCTCAAGCATGTCGCAACGCTAGGAAAAGAGTTCTAATATGCTCACGGATAATACAACGTTGGTAACTCAATCCACGTTTACATCCCCTAGCGGCGGGGGTAATAACTGGGTGGAGGATGTCGCAACCGCTGACGAAGTTATGGATAGACTGTCGGTCTTCTTGTCTTTGGCTGGTTTTGAATTTATTCAGTACTGGCTTGGGCGCCTGTGGATGGATAACCCTCTTCTCTCTGGCACTTCTCTCTGGCCCCTGCGCTCTGGCTTCCCGTCCCACAGATTCCGCACCGGCAGAAAGCGAGCGAGATGCGCACTCACTGCTGCTGCGAGAAGTAGCTTTCGTCAAAGTGGGGAAGGCGTTTCGCATTGTCCTGTTTTGGACTTTCCCATGGTTACCAGTACAACCTTTGCTTGTGTGCTTTGTCCCTGTTTTATTACGATTTATAGGTCCTAGCAGCACTCGCTACTAGGTTTTACACTTTTATAACATAGGTAATTTGAACATAATAACTAATGCAGAGGAAACCCAATTTACATTTCATGCTTTACGGTTTTATTTACACTGTATTCAATTCTTACATACTTTCATTCATTTGTACGTACTGCTCACATGTTATACGTAATATAAAAAATATAAGTTGAAAAATTTTCAAATTCTGTAGAAGCGAATATTACAAGTAATTTGTTTTTGGTTTTATTAAAATCCATTAGGCAGACAGATAGATAGATATTTATTACGTAATAAATACAAAAAGTGATAAGATGCATACAATATCATAAATAGATAGTGCTATAAAGGTGATATAATAGTCGACAATTCTTAAGACTAAAAATAAATGCAATATTACAGATGATAAAAGAAGAAATAATAATACCGAATTAATACTTTATGGCTAAAATCTATCAGTGAAGTTTATAATAAGTCAGTGGTACAATACCAAGTAAGAGAAGTCACACTCATACACAGTAAATTGGATAGACTCATTCATACAACCCTTAAATACATTTACACAGTGTAGTAGCGCTTTAGTCTAGGTCAAAGAAGTACCTTTTTACTGCCAGTTTAAATCTACTGAGGGACGGCAAGTTTCGAATTTCTGGAGGAAGAGAGTTCTATTTCCGTGCTCCTTGGACTTGAAACGATTGAGATGAAGTTCTAGCTCCTTGCTCTGTCCCCTTGTACACCTCTGGGCACATGGCTAGTGAAGAGATCCATTAGACATTCAGGGATAGGTATATGCACGATTTTGAACATAAGTACAGCTGTGAAAAAACGTTGCATCCTGCCTTGAAAATAGGAGTTAATCCACGAGAGGGCAGACCTAGGAAACCCAATCAATAGAACTTACGAGTATTCGAGAGGGTAAGATTGTGTCGGAAGCTTTACTAGAATTGAATAGTAATAGGAGTGTCATCCGTCTTTTGTTCATGCCTGTCCGGATATCGTCAGTTCATATTAGTAATGCCGTTTGAGTGGAGTCGAACCGTCGGAAGCCTGTCTGAAAGGGTCTAAGATTCCAGTTGGGAATGCACAATCTTTACAAGCATCTTCGAAACGAAGCAGAATAAAACAATTGGGCGAAAATCAGAAGGAGATGAAGATGCCTTATTTTTTTTTCAAAGCAATGATATTAGCTTTCTTCCAAAGGGATGGAAAGACATGGCTTGTCAAGGAAGAATTCAAAAGTTTAACCACTAATTTTTTAAAGAAACAAAGCTTAAAAAGGTTTTTTGTCTATTTTTAGAATCTTTGCTGTTATTTATTTATTTATTTCCGGAGTTACATACAAAATAACATTTGTCGATCAATACCGAGTATAATTATAATTCATAATTTTACACTATAAGGCCGCAAATCCTGCAGAGGTAAGAAGTATTTCCTGTTCGTAGGTCCGGAATAACAATATAAATATAATGCTCGTTAGCAGTAATAACTTCCAGCCATACATCTCACATTCATACAAAATGTATATGACTATATCGTACTTCCAGATATGGTCTATACATCTATCTCATTCATACTAGGTTAGGCATATACAGGCCGTCTATTACATTTACCTAACACTTTCATTTACAACATTTAATTCAATTTTACAATTAACAGCAATAAAATCTTGACAATAATATAACAATTCAATATTCTTTTTTTTTAACATATATTTAACATATATTAAATAATTTTGATGATTCTATATTTTAGTATGTCTAACTATTTTAGAAAATCTATTTTAATTGTTATTTTTTTAGGTACGCTATTACAGTAATTCCCAAAAATTATGAAAACTGTTTTTTGTATATTTAAAGTTAATTTATTTACTTTAAGCCATAATGATACTTCTTCAAGATACTTATTCATTACGTTCTACCATTTGCCACAACAGCGGTATCGCTGCATAGGATAAGATGGTTTTATCAGGCATTCTTGTTAGTAAGTCGTTTACATAAAGTATTAAGAGAAGAGGTCCGAGTATAGTTCCTTGTTGTACGCCAGTGGTGATGGTTTCAGGTTCACTAACTTGCGAGCATATTCTGACAGTTTGCTTTCTGTTACTGAGGTAGCTCTTGGTAAGTTTATGGCCCTCTCCTCTTATGCCATATGCATAGAGCTTATCTAACAATACTGTATGGTTCACCGTATCAAAAACTTTTGCTAAATCTAAAAATGAAATGGCTATAGTTTGACTATGGTCTAGTTTTTCGTATATGTTTTTAGTTATAAAACTTAATACATCTTTTGTACCTATATTCTTCATAAAGCCAAATTGTTTTTTACTGATTAGTATTCTTTTATTTATAAAGTCTATAATTCTGTATTGAATGATTTTTTCAAAGATTTTTGCGATATTACATATTAATGATATCGGCCTATATCACTTTTACTTCCTGACTTGTATCTGGGTATTACTTCAGCTGATTTTAGTAAATCTGGCCATATTTAAGTTTCAAGCCAAAGATTAAATACATATACTAATATATTAGCTACTATAGGAAATATAGCTTTCAATGTTTTTGCATGAATTTTATCGTTACCGCCTTTTTTATTTTTAAGCTATTTATCCTTTTCGTAATTTCATATTTATTTGTGGATTTAATGAAAAGTGTTTCTGGATTGTTCTTTGGTAGCTCAATTTCCACAAGGGTTGGTTTTGTGATTCTACTGCTCAGTGTCTCACCTAATTTGCAGTAAAATGCATTCATGGTATTTGCGATTTCCATTCGTTTTTTTATTATTGTGTTATTTTCATATTTTATTTGTTTAATAGTGGTCTCAGTTTTGTTTTTACTCTGTCCGACTTTATCGTTAATGCAGGCCCCAATTTTTTTCAACTAACAATTCTTTTAAACTTAGATATTAGTAAAGCTATAATTAAGGAAAGAAATATCATTTTAGTCTTAAATAGTTCATTTTGAAAATCTTTTATTCATAATACTATTTATAACTTATTGCCATCTCAAAAATGAAACACTTGTTGAATTACATTTGCTAGAATTGTATAAGTAAAAGTATACATCTAACTGTGAGTCTGGGAAAGAATTATCTCTCTTTAGATTCATGAGCCTTATGAGGCCAGTCGAGGTCGATTAGACCCGAATGCTCTAATCGACCAACCACCGATTTTTGGTCCTCTAAAGTCATGAAATTAAAAAAAAAAATATTTAAAAAGACAAAGGACCCCGCACAAAGTACATTAAAAAAAGTATACGGTCGATTGAACCAAAACCAATTGAATATTCTTTGAGGTATCCTGAACAAAAGTTCTTATATGCACTAGACCCCAAAAATGCATCAATTTGAAGTTATTCATCTTCAAAGATCCGAAAATGACATTTTTCAGATTTGACGATTTTTTAGTTTCCAAACGCTACGGTACTATACTATTGGAACTTAGACAAATCAAATGTTTAAGGATATAACATAAGTAGGCGACCTTCTAGTGACCTTTACAGTGACCTTGACTCATATGGCAAAGGTCATTTGCCATATGAGTCAAAAACAAGGTTAACTTGTTTTTCTAATGCCGATTTCACTTTAATAGTAAAAAACCATAGGGCTGACTATGAAAAATGTTTCGTAGTAAAATAATAACTCATACTTAGCGTTACCCAGAGTCAACGGCATAGACGTGATGAGTATTTGACTCCTTTTCTTCTTTTTTTTAATTTTTCTTACTTTTTCTTTTCTTTTTTTGTTTTTTTGTTTTTTTGTAATGAATTGTTATGATTTGGTTGATCATTAGAAAAAAGAAACTTTGATGTACTTTAGTTATTGTTTAAATGATCTATTATTACTATCTGGTTAATATCCATAGCTACGCGTTGGACTGTCTGTAGAATCCGGAGAGATGGATAAGATACATTCTCTTCATGTCGAGCGTATCCTAGGTACCAAATAATAGCTGTAATATGTGCGCAAGTTCCAAGGGTTCGTGCCCCTGACCTACATGTGCAATAATAACCTAGAATAGGTTCATCTTCATGTTGATCTTGATTGTACTCTTCATTGAAGGCAATCCATACATTGTATTGAGTAGCATTTCTGTATCGAGATGAAATCCTTAATCTTGTAAATCCTGGTTCATCAGTCCTTTGATCTATTTCAAAAAGTTGATCTACTTCTTCGTCCTCATCTCCAATAGGGACTCGTAAGGTGTTATCTTGAATGTATGATGGAGAAAGATGAACTTGGTAAGTTCCTATAGTTAATTCATATAAATATTCTAACGGTAATCTTGGAAACAGAGGTAAATGATTGGCAGCTAACCGAACCCATCGTCCACACCTTCGGGTGAGATTTTCAGCATCAACTCTAGCTTGAACTACATTTATGTCTTCATACCGATTTAACATCTCTTCAGCTAAGTGTTCATCTGTATCTGGCATTGTTATCTCATCAAAATATTTGTTGATAATAGCTCCTGCTATGCGTAGAAAATCATTCAAACTTGGAATGTGAGAAGTATTAATAATGTTAGCAAAGAATTTGAAGATGCTCTTCAAATGACCATTTCGTGCTTCGACGATCCATCTTGTTTTAGTTACAATACGTGAATGATTAGCTTCTTGAGTTGACAACTGACTTTCGTTTGGTCTTAAGAGAGATGGCATCTTTGTAATTACACCCATTCGTTCTAAGACTGCAATAGCTTCACGATAACCACAATCAAGAACAAAAATGTCACCATGTCTTAACCACTCTCTCATACCATTAACATCCGATTCAAACTGACTTAAGAGAATCCTACCATCGCTATTCGCCGCATTTGAAAAATATGGTCCCTGAATGTCAAGAATATGACCATTCGGAACAACGAACATAGCTGGTTTCAGCGCATGTCGACCTTTATGAACACAAAATGATTGTCTTAATGCTTTAGAACATGAACTTTTCTCAATGTACAGGTAACTACAGTCATTGTAAATAATCGCTTTTGGTTGTTCTGGGGTTTCGTTGTACAAGCGATTCGAAAACTCTGTCACGTGGTCTCTTATGTACTCTTCTCTTGTTATAGACTGAAAACCAATGTTTTCAGGTACAAATAGCAACATTAATGATTGTCGCACTGTAGCTACTGCAAGACTTGTACTTTGCCTCGAAGAATACTGAAACATAACACATAAAAATTCATCTGATAAACCTTGTCTTAACTTGCATAAAAAACATAATAGATCTTTTTTATTTACATAACGATAACCACCTGGTATTGGAACAGGATTACAGTATGTAAAGAGGTCATTAAAGTCAACTTTTGAAATGGGAGATAAAGTTCTAAACTCTTCATCCGACATACTATTTTCATCCTCATATCTACGTCTTGAACCAAGTCTTATTTCTTCTCTCATTCCTTGTAAAAATGTATGCAACTCAGGCCCTTTAATAACGTAGGGTCTATTTACATACCTTAATTCTTCTATAAGATTTTCTACTAATAATCCTCTTGTATTTAAATGACCATTGCAACATACAAAGTAATCAGGAACATAAACATTTCTTTTAACAAAAATATCAACTCTACTTTCTATACTTAATCGATGTACATTATTACATCCGCGACATACAAAACAATAAGGATAGAGATATGGCGAAATAATATTGAGTCTCAAAGAATCTGGATTTTGTAGCAACATGTCTATTTCTCGACGTATACCAATATTACAAGTAATACATGCTGAAGTTTCATCCATTATAGGGTAATCCAGCTTCATGACGTCGTACGAAAACGATTTCTAAGTAGTTCTCATCTTGTACATTTGCTAACTGAATCATTGCTCTACGTACAACAGCATTGCCACAAACGTAACAAGGAATTCGATCAGCCATTTTTTAACAGATAATTCTTATCCCTTTTTATTACAAATCTTATTATATTTTTAAGAAAATCAACTTATACAATTCTTTATACCAATGTGATCAATAGTTGTGAAATCGTGTAAATATTATTAATGCCAGTCATTGAAAAACAGAAAATATATAATGTAACAAGTAGGATTTTTTACTATTAAAGTGAAATCGGCATTAGAAAAACAAGTTAACCTTGTTTTTGACTCATATGGCAAATGACCTTTGCCATATGAGACTGTAAAGGTCACTAGAAGGTCGCCTACTTATGTTATATCCTTAAACATTTGATTTGTCTAAGTTCCAATAGTATAGTACCGTAGCGTTTGGAAACTAAAAAATCGTCAAATCTGAAAAATGTCATTTTCGGATCTTTGAAGATGAATAACTTCAAATCGATGCATTTTTGGGGCCTAGTGCATTTAAGAACTTTTGTTCAGGATACCTCAAAGAATACATTTCAATTGGTTTTGGTTCAATCGACCGTATACTTTTTTTAATGTACTTTGTGCGGGGTCCTCGCGATTTTCTGGTAGGTGATCTAACTTTCTACGCCACTTTGTCGTCGGGAGGCATAGCTGGGTTAAAAAAAAAGTAAATTGCTTTTCCTTTCATGAAAATCCATCAATTGGTGGCTGAGAAAAACTGCGCACCAACATATTTTTTCAAAATACCATAATTCTGGATGAAATGGTTGGATAGTCTATATTTTGCATATTATTGTAGAAGATAAGTTATATTTATGGTATATATATATTTTTATGATATTATAATATTTTAAATCATTTTTTCAGGTAGTTTTGGCCAAAAAGGCCTTTTGGTATAAACTGCCTTAAGGTGATGATTATCCAACAATTTCTGTTATTAGATTCTCTACAATGGTTACTGAATTACTAAAAAAGCAGATTAATGTAGGGATTCTCTCAGCACCAGCATCCTGCTCCAGGATGAGCTCGAAGACCAGACGTACTTCACTGAAAACTAATTTGCAGACTTCGAATGTCCTACTGTAGAACCAAGACAGAATTCTTAATCAGGTTGGTTCAGAAAATGTCAGAACTTTGAACATCTATTGAACTACCCTCTGACGGTGCACTAATGCCAGTGTCCCACCCTTCTACTGAGCCATCTCTTCATAAGTTTAGTGGCGTCCAAAGTGAATGGAACTCCTTCAAGGCACGCTTCCGTTCCATGGTTAAGGACGGGACCTTGCTGTTACTAGTGAGCCAACTACAGCATCTGCTGTCCTGCTTGGAAGGAGACGCAGCTAGATGACTCCCCAAACTCAAGGTAGCATGGGCTGCACTGTACGTGCAGTACGATAGCACTGAACGTAGGTACGATAACGGAGGTCGTAGATTCGCTGTATAACTCAACAAGTTGCTGCCATGCAGCCTGCCTCCAGCAAGTCAATTAACGAAATTAGTCGCCTCTTGGAAACGAATGATGAGTGTATTCGTTCTCTACGCCTGCGTGGACGCCCTGTCGATCAGTGGGTTAACTGGTTTGTACATTTCATAGTGTACAACCTTGATCCAGACACCATAGAGTACTGGAGAAAATCACTGTAAAGGATACCTTACTTTTCCATATACTAGCTGCTTGTCAGCTTCTTAGAAGGCACGATCGAGTCTCTTGACACAGCACACTGCAATAATCCTATCCTGGGTAAGTTTAAGGTCAAATTAATCTTTGCTTCTAAAAGTGCTAATTCGCTTGCAGCCCATCATTTGTTTAGAGACTCCACCAGGTACGAGCACTAGGCCCAAGTGCGTCGTTTGAAGAAGCTCGAGGTGGTGAAGAGTCAACGTCTCTCTAGAACTGCCTGCGGAGTGGGCACAGTGCGACCAGCTGTCAGTCCTCCTTTCAATTCAGGTCTAGTGGGCAGATGCGTCACTCGTCACTTCGCTCCTCTGGGCCTTCAAGATCTTCACCATGTACTAATACAGTTTCTTCTGGGTCACATACAAACTCTGATGTAAGTACCAAACGTGCACTACAAATCTGGGCCCCAATGTGCTGTTGGGAACTGCCAGTGTCGTTATCGAATCCAAGAGTCGTGGATCGATGCTGGTCACAGCGCTTATCTATTCCGCTTCAGAAGTGGCTCCCTTGAGGGTCCCATTGACCCATCATCCTTCTCCTATTACATTTTCCGGCGTGTGGGGCGGGGGGGGGGGCACGAAGTTTCATGTAGCTCTTAGTTGAGTACCGCTGCGATAATGCGTTCAAGGCTTCCAACACTTCTACCACGGAGTCAGATTAGAAACGCCTTGTGAAGCCATCTCAAGGGCTTGTCATTGGCGGATATAGATTATTACCAACTAGCGCAGATCGACTGAATTATCGGCGCAATGACTACAAGTTGTTAATCCGTGCCGGGTCTTTTTCAAGGCCCCTAGGCTGTCCAATCGCTCAAAACACATGGTTGTGCTGAGTCTTGGTCGGTCCCACTGAGCCCTCAACTAACACGGTGGTAGACGTTCCGATGGATTGAATCAGTTGCACCACTACAGTGTCTATTTTAACGGATTTGTGATGGTTCTGGGAAGTTGAGAAACTAACTTTAAAGCCTCGGCGCTCTCCGGAGGAAGAGGGGTGCGAGAATCATTTTTGTCGTACATACAGAAGAGGCAGGACGATAGGTGATCTGTCTCCCCTTTCGGAAACCGCCATCGCTCGCGGGTTCTCGCTCCATCGCGCTGCAACACCACCTATCGCTGAAGCGGCGCTTGGCTTACGACTCAGACGTACAGGAAACCTATACGGTCTACGTGGAGGAATACGGCCACCTGCAGCATCTGGAGGAAATCCAGGCAGCTCTCTCCGTGCCGTCGGCATATTATCTTCTGCACCACGCAGTTGTCAGCGTCGATGGTAAAAAGAAGCTGCCAATTGTATACAACGCCTCACAAACCATGCCTCAGCAGCTTGTCGAAGATGAAGGTTAACACTTCCTAGCTGGTACAAGAATACTCTCTCATCACATGTACGCTGACGAGGCGTGTGCGGGAGCAGATATCATGAAAGAAGCTATTCTCGCTCACGCCCAGCTGATCCGTATACTCGCAAGAGTGGGTATGTCCCTTGACAAGTGGGCAGCTAACGTCCTCTTGTGGCGTGCCGAACTCTCGACACAGATTCGTAGCCAATCAAGTCAGCGAAATCGTTACGTCTCTACCCGAGGCCACATGAAGGCACGTTAGGTCCAGTCACAACGCAGCCGTCGGCGCTTTTTCAGGTTTACTTCCTTCGCAACTAGTAAATAAATCACAGTGGTGAAATGTAAGTGGAAAAAGTACCACTACATGCCATCACACCAGTCAATCTAACATCATGGACTCGATGATGGCTTGCATTTCGTCTTGGAGACGACTTCAGCTCGTCACAGCCCACATACTAAGGTAGCGACCGCCGGTAATTTGTCAGTCGACCGATCAAGTCTCTGCCCATCTCACCTCCCACGAGCTCGAGCGAGCTGAATTGGTGCTATACCATGCCGTGCAATCCGAACACTTTGCTGAGGATCTTCAACGACCCCGGAACGCCAAGGTTCTGGCCAAAGACAGTTTGTCCTGACCCTCTGTCGTTTACGCTCTTTTTTGGATCAGATAGGGCTGATGCGAGTAGAGGGTAGGCTACATTTTTTTTTTTTTATTTTTCAGAACGCTCCCGGTGATAATTCCCAAGACGAGCCTTTTTAACAAGATGCTTATCAACGATGCTCACGAGGTGACGCGGTATGGAGGACCTCAGCTGAAGCTCAGCCATTTCCTGGGCACCGTCTGGATAGTCCACGCCCGCAACCAAGTTCGTGAAGTCGTTCGTCAATATGACACCTGCGCCCGCTACCAGGGTCGAAATATCGACCACCTCCGTTCGTTCATTAATTGTACATTATCACCATCACCATTATTAATTGATCGTGCGAGTAGAGATGTGAAACTTCTAAAATCCGTTTTGGTTACTATTGTCAGACATCTCAGGGCTTGAGGATATTGGCGCAAAGAATGGTCAAATCTTTTAAATAAATGCAATTATGCAAAATTATTGAATATTTTTTCTGAAATTTTATATGCTTTTGTACTACTAGTAGATGTTGAGCGCGCTACGCGCGCCTTCAATATTTCTCAATGTCACAAAATTTATTTTCAATTATCTGCAGTCTACAAAAATCACTTATATTTAATAGAACTTGAATAAAATTGAAAATGAAATCATATTATGAGCAATAAAAATAATGGAAATCGGGTTGGTAATGTTACCTCAAATTATTTGCAAGGTAAATGTGGAGTACACATTGAATTACCATTAAATATAAATTTATTAACACGAAAGTGTGAGCAATAGAAGTAATAGATAAAATTGCATCAAGTTATTTTTGTATTCATATATATTATCAGCGGAATTAGAAAGCATATACATTGGTATAAGATGGTTATTGTGAGTGTGTATATCTCTCTATACTATAAAAACATTTCGTGTCGTATAATCGGTGCGGGCGTAAAGTGGGTCTTTACTCCTGTCGGGCGTAAAGTGGGACTTTACTCCCGCCGGGCGTCAAAGCCACTTTATTCCCGCTCGGCGTAAAGAGGGACTTTACGCATACTATGTAGAAAATATAATTTCGTACGTACTTTAGACATACTATGTAGAACGTTTTCCGTTATTATTGTACGCGATTTTCAGATTAGATTCGTTATATTACCTTAAGTTTATTTTATTTTTATTTATTTATTCCAGAGTAAATACAGATTTACATTAAATTAGTAGTTAAATTACATAGTAATTCTATCACATTAGTAATCGAGCAGAGGAAGTAATTTCCTGTGCGCTGGTCTGGTTTACAAAAAAGACCTAATATTAACTTATATACTAAATTTGCC
>JAYJLV010075543.1:0-15026 GCA_036873485.1 Torymus texanus
GAATTAGTGAATATTTACTATTTCATTAGTGAATATTCACTAATGTTTCGGTGGAGCAATTTTAACTAATCTTTAGTCGTTTTTTCACTAATTTAACTTTAGAGAGTTGAACACAATAACTTGAGGAAACCAATAAACTAAAATATAACAGAGCGAGCTAAAATAACTCCTTGTTTATAAAAGTATAATTTTAAATCCCTACACCCATATCTTTTATTATCCAGAAAACTTCACTACTCAGTCCCCAAAAATCCCTGTCAAAAACATTTAGACAAGCCAGAATCTATCGCCAACACATGTACATCCTACATTATATACACTGCATCGCTACTCGGCTTCCGCGTTGTCCTCTTCTCTCTCCTTCTGTTACCTCGAAAGCAGCGAATCGCTCCCACGGGATTCCACGCGCGCACGCGGGTTTCTATTTTCCACACGCGCCTGTTCGTCCCATTGTCTCGGTACTTTTTCCTCACGCCCACGCACGGCCTATTAGGCGCGAACGCCCAGAGGAATTGTACGCTAGGCACATACACACACACACACACACACACACATACTCGTTAGGTTATAGATTTATAGGCCCTTCGAATGAACTTTTACAAGCGTCTTTTCGGAATATCTCGATCTAATTCCGCGGTGGGGGTTTTATATGCGAGTGGGAATTTAAGTGCGTGTGTAGTGCATGCTTGAGAAGAATTCGGTGGTTTTGATGAACATTGGGTGCGCGCACCGGCGATGGTCGTAAAAGTTTTACGTCGCTCGGATTAGTGTTTTGAGGTCTTTATTAGAAAATTCGGCTTCTGTGGATAGAAGCTCTTTTCGAGGAGGTTTTTGGAAAGGAAGCGGTATTTTATTACCATTACGAAATGCAAATTGGCTAACGTTTATTTATTTATGTATATATGTACGTAGGGTTTATGGTGATGCATCGTGTATAATAAAAATTGATTTATGGAAACGATACCTTAACTTTTTTACACCATGACCTAATTTCATATATATTCACGTAGTAAAAATAAAAATAATTATAAATCGAGCATGCAAAGCGTTATATACTTATATAAGCAACGAAATTCTTAATCACCCAACTAATTACCTAATCTTCGCTTTCTCCCTACTATTGTCTTTTATGCAGTACCGAATCTCAATCCCAATCTCGTAGTGTAAAAATACTTTATATTCATAGGCCGGTGAGTAGTTACGACGCATTACTCCTCGGCAAACGCCTCTTGCTTTGATTAATGCTCATAAATCCTTGCGTTACTGTATAGAGAGAGATAGAGAGAGTGAGTGAACAGACGTCGAGGATTATCCGAGCGTACGAAAATTCGAGCTCGTAACTTACGGTAGGGGCCACAGCAGCCGCAGTAGCCCCTTGGTCCGGTCGTGCAGTTTGATGGGGCTCGAGGTGTTTTCTGATATACGCCGAGCCAAGCCCGTGATTCACAGTTTAATCTCGCTGGTCTCATGGCCTTTGAAACACGAAGTATATGTACGTGATTTTCTGTATGAGCAGTCGTCGTTCTTCTTTGTTGGATAGTCTTGTATTTTGTTCTATTGTTATACTTTCGAGGAGAAGTGAAGGTCTGTTGATTGGTAAGGGGCTTTAATTTGAGAGTCGATATAAGTAAAATTGAATTTATCTATTTTCTGTCTCAATTAAGATCATTATTAAGTACACATTTTTTAGAAATAAGATTTTTATTTCAATCGTCAATACTTTTCTTTTTATTTTCTCAGGTTCAAGTGAACTGAATTTGACAATGTTCTTTGTATATGTTTTTTGTATGTTACTGAAAGTTCATCCCTTTTTATATACTCAATCACATCACGCATTCAAAATATTTTTAATCATGTGTGAAAGCATCTAGGATATACAATATCCCACAAAGAAATTTCCTTATAAACATATAACATATCGGTATAAAATCAACACCGAACACCGCACTAGCAAATAACAAATCTTCCCTGCTAATAAAGACATTATACCTCATATATACCATTACGACATCGGCGTAACTCGCATCCTCTACTCACAAATTCCCACACCAAAATTAGGAAATCCCCCCTCTTGTATCCTCTCCTCGATCCGGTATTTATAATTTCGGCTGAAAGTATAGTGACGGCAGCGCGCTCGCGCACTTTTTCGAGCAAACAAGCCCGTTCGCCTGTAATTATGATAACGAGCCGCCGGGGGGACGCGCGACTTGTGATTTATGCGCGCTTGCTTGCCTCGCGTCGACCACTTAACGATGCTAATACGTTTTACCTTTTTTTTTTTTTTGTTTCGTCGTATACGCGCGTGATGCAGCAGTGCACGATGATGCGGATTTCGTGTGCGGGCGCATTTGGGTTGGATTTCAAGGTCGTGGAATTGGATAATTAATTCGATTATGTGGTGGTAGATGTGTTGGTGCAATGTCAATGTGTATGTGTGGGTAGGTGTAATTAAGAGAGTGAGGGTGGAGTTTGGATTTTTGGAAATTTGAGGGTTTGGTATGCGGTTTGTGTGGTTGTTGGTTGAGATGAAATAGTGCTTTACGATTGTTTCGACTATGTTTAGATCGGATGTTTGTTTTATTTTAAGCTATAAAATATTATGTCTTAAAGAGTTGAACTATTTCGATAATTAATATCGAAATTTCATTATGAATATGAAACTCAATTGAATTATACAATCGATAATTAATTTTTACCTGAAAGTTAATTTAACAATTAATTTCCTTGTTAACAATTTCACGACAATTGCAGGGATTTTTCATATAATCATGGGAAACCTATTCAACACATATTTACAAATGCAACAAATGAATAGATTAAATATAAATACACGAGCAGTTATAAATATTATTATCTTATGACATTACACAATTATATTACGTAACTTCCAATTACTTCTACATGTAATTATAAAACCTTTAAGAAATTCTAACGAAATGTGCAAATGATACGTTTAAGTTCGAGTAAAACAAACTTTATATATATTTCCCATAAATCGTGCCTTTGGAACAAGCTAAAGCAAATAATGACTTAATTTCACTTAATCCTTCCACTACAATTTTCATAAATTACAATAATTCCCGCCGTACGAAAAGATTCTCTTTCTCTTCTCTCTCTCTGTCTCTCGAAAACCCGAGAAACAAATACACCATTCGTTCCGGCGTTTTACCACTCGGCAGATTAACATGTTCCACTCCTCCTATACATACACACACATATACATAGACACTAAAATCACCAACGCGCTTGGCCATTAGCATTTTTGAAATTCAAATCTTCGCAACGCGCTCGCGTTGAAATTGCTCGAACCAGCGAGCTACATTTTACGATAGCCGAGGGAACGAACGGAAGGAGGGAGGAAAGAGTTAATTTTGTATCGATGATTAGCGGCAATTATAGCTACTATCTCATGCGAACTCTCTCTCGCTCTCTCTCTCTCTCTCTCTCGCGCGCGCGCGCGTAAACGTGCACAACCAAGAGAGGTTATATAATTCGGCGTGGATTGAAAACGGCGGGAATATTAACGTCCGCGAGTGCACGCGCGTATATAGCAGCCGCTGCGGCGATGACGCGGGAATGCGTAATTATTCGACGTACGCTATATATGCTGCTATTGCTGCTGTTGCTGCTGTGCAAAGAGCTAATATCGCATTACGATTCTGCGGCGCGGGCGCAAGCGAAATTCATTTGTCCGCGAGCTGAAAAAAATATACGCGCATGCGTATATAGAGGAAGTTATAGGGTCGTTTTACGTACGGAGAGGCTTGCGGTTATGACAGTGCAATAACTTTTGTCTTTGTAAACAAGCCCACGGGCGTGTGTATGTATGTATATATCTATACCAGCGTTGATTTAATAGTTCGAGGCGTTGCGTAATATGCAAATTACACCATTGAATGGGGTTTAGGGGCTCTTTAAAGGAGCGCGCGTGCGGTGAGTATGCGCGTCTTGTGTCTCGCTTTTTAGATCATTTCTTTGACTTTAGGTATTATTATACGAGATGAAGCATTGTGGAGTTTAATAAGATTGTAATATAGCGTGCGGCATTGGAATAAAAATGAGTTTTATAACGGCGTTTGAATAGATCAAATTAGTTTGGAGACCGAATTGGTAAAAACGCATTTGCATACCTGCAAGTATATAAGCGACCTAAATGCGTGAAAAATATTATAGTTATTTCTAAAATTATTATGATATATCATATACTATGCTGTATGTATACATATTCACTATGATCTTATTAGTATATAATGCATCTAAAATGTATATTTATCAAGAATATTATTCCACGCGAAGTAACTTTTTTACCCTCTTTTTAAACTCCGCTATAGAAAAACACGCGCATCCTTTATATATTTTTTAATAGAGTACAAACTGCAGATTAAAATTACGAACATTTTTATTAAATCCTTACAACGCTATCTCCATACGCGGGAGAAAACTTTACGATTACATCTCACACATATCCCGTATATTTATAATACACACCGTAAAATTATTAGTATGCCGTAAAAAGAACTTTTCCTTGAAACCGCGAAAATTCCTTCTCGGCTTTTCGCGTCAACTGTGCTTATATATATAAGCGTGATACACATAAAAAAATGACACATGTGCGTTGACGGTTAAAGATCTTATATATATATATGTATATACGTCGTCGTTTATTAGAAATATACATGTTTATGCGCTTTTACAGCGCTCTAAAACATCGGACCTTTCCTCGCGTATACTATCCTACCCCCCCCCCCCCCTTTCCCCCAAAAAAAAGATAAATAAACGAGAATATATAAAGATCGACGACGAGCGCAAAAAAGATGCGAATGTCCGCGCATCTCTCGAGAGTTAATAAAAGCCCCGTGTCGCGGCACTAAACTTCGGCCAGGCGTATACGGCGGCGTATTAATTTCGGGTGCAGCATCGTCGTCGGTGGATTAACAGCCCCTGTTGTTGGCTGTATATATGCTACCGGTAGCTCGCAGTTACGCGCATCGTGGTCCCCCTACTTTATCTTATTTATTCCTTCGGAAAGACAATAAATTTCGCAGTCAATAAAAGTTCTCCTCTTTCCTATATATACTCGGGCAATCATGCGTAATACGCAGCGCGCGTTGGCTAATAAAAATGTAGCAGCAGTGTGTTTTCATAATCGTTGCGAGAAGTTCCTTTGTGGAGGAATCGTGCTCTGGTTTAGTTTTATCGTGGGTCGGGGTAATGGTTCCATTCGTATGAACGTGGACAAAGAAAGTGTCTACGTCGCACGTCCTTGGGTACACTAAATTAGTTTCGGTTAGGATCAATTCCGATGTATCGGGACGAAGGTTATCTTCATGGCAATATTTGCCCGACGAAGTTCATTTGTTTGATGAATAAATGGAAAAGGTGTGGGTTTAATGAAATCATTTGCACACTGTTATTTGCCCCGATGTGTTTGTATTAGTAAGAAGCTAATTTTTGAGAATAATAATAGTTACTGAAATATTTATTAATCGATTAATTAATAAATGTGTTCGAAATAAAAATCAGTTTTCAGTAGAATACATTTGAATTTTAGACTTAAATTTAATGATCAGAGATAAACTTATTTTATACTATTATAAAATAAAAGTATTTTTTTTTCACTTTACCCAATATATTTAAGATACTATATTCCTTCGATCAATATAAACTTTAGAAATATCCATATATCGATACCAATCCATTATTATAATAAAAGCAGCGATAAAAACCGAGATATAGCTCCAGACACGATTCATTGTGACTATCGTACCCAATAGGTACAACCCTCGACAAAACAATACGACCGAAAAAACCTCTATATATATATGACTAAAACTCTCACTCTTCTGCTATACACATCGACTTTCTCACCCCCGGCAGCGCGCACATAAAAAATAACATCTCGTAAAGTGGGTAATCCTACACCCACACCCTAGTGTGCGCCTTCTACACCAGAAGAAAGAGAGCCAGTTGGAATCCCTGGCTACAGAGAGCGAGACACACTCGAAGGCGCCAATAAAATACCTCCTCTCTCTCTCTTTCTCGCTGTACGGCGAATCGAATCAGGGAGCCCTCGTTTTTCACGCGCGCCGGACATCGATCATAAATTCCGGCGCCCGATTCTTTCGAGAGGAATAAGGTGGAGATTACCGCTCGAGTGGAAAGATAGTTTTGTCGGTGGATGGGGAAAGAAAGCTGCGATACCGTGAGAGAGAAAGAGAGAGAGAGAGACTCTCGATATTCGCGCAGGATCGGGTCTGAAGAGGATACGCTGTTTGGGAGATTCGGGAGAGATTTTTTTCGATTGATAAGTGCGAGTTGATGTAGTTCATTGGAAGGATGTGGAGAGTTGTTTAACATTTTCTACTGTTTTAGAGTGGAATGGAAAAGGTTTGTACGCGGTTTGAGAAGTAATATTAAGGTTGGGAAGAAGGAATTGTAATTTAAGTATGACAGTTAAAAGGAATTTTAGGATTCACGTAATTTCATTTGAATGAGTCCCGTTTTGGTATTCCCAAATAAGTTGAATATTAGGTAGACTTATATGGGAGTTATGTTGTATTATAATAGAATTCTAAACTTAAATTTTTAATCGGATTATTAAAAATGAATAAGATTTTTAAAATAACATTACTCGATCATTCTATCGGTACTCGCAAGTTCCAAAAGGTTACACAGTAAAACACCAATAGCATCATTGCGATACACCTAAATAAATAGAAAAAAAATTCATTCGAATATCACAATAATGGCCTGGCAAAGAATCTCTTGAACGGCAAACTCGAATCCCTTCAAAATTATACTTTTCCCTCTTTTTTTTCAAATTAAAACAGAGACTCTTCCACCCCTCCCCTCTCACCGCGTGCACATAGAGCGAAGCTAAAATCAACAAACCCCTCGCTTATATACCCTTTGACATCGCAAGAACCACTATTGGCCTCCGTGCAGCCTCTCCCTTCCCGTCATAAAAGACACTATCCACAATCCACATGCTCGATTGCGCGGATAGAGAGAGCGAGAGAGGAAAAAAAAAGGGCGGACGCAGTGCAAACACGTCTGCGTTTCGCAAAACCAATTGGCAAAAATTGGCTCTTCGTATACTCGTTCGCGCAAATACGAGAACGAGAGGGGTTGAGAGAGAGAGAGAGAGAGAAAAAGCGGCTATTATTACTTCTCGTCTGGTAGACTTCGAGATTCTCTTTATCTAGCAGACTCGGCCGCGTGTCCCGAGGGATTAGCCCCCGAGGAGTGGAGAGAGAGATTTAAACGTTCCCTCGCTTCGCGTTCATTATTTTATTTCTCTTCCTTTTTTCTTCTTTGTTTCGCACCTTCGTCTTGCCGACGGTTTAAAGGGTTCGAGCTCTGTGCTTAATTCGCACTTACTCTAATACTGCTACTACTACTCGTGCAGTCGTGCTAAACCATTCTGTATAGTTAATCCGCTATTTTATAGTCTTGTTCCTCCCACACCAGTGCCTTTTTTCATGAATAACTTGCGAAATGAATTGGGAAGCTCGCGTTTTAATTTCGTTTTTGCATTCTTATTATAGCGGGTTGTATATAGTAGGTTTATCGATTCCAACGCATATCGCGATGAAAGTGCTTTTGCGAGCATTTGAATGTACATTCAAGTGTTACGCAAAAGGCACGATTTAAGTTTCTTTATTTTTTTACGCGATTCGCAATTCAGCAGCAGGTACAATGATAAATCCTTTTGGATAATAAGGCGAAAATATTTATTGTGAGTACTTGAATTAAAGCGCGCGGTTCAATAAATTTTGCGTGTACATATGCGTGCGTGTACGGCACCCGTTTGTCTGATGAACGGTGATATTATGCGTGAAAGTTTTAACATTCATTTGCAGATTAAACGATCGTGAAGTATGGTGCGCGAAATGAAATTATTAATTTCATTGATCGAGAGAATAAATTTCAAAAAATAGATTTTTCTTATTAACGCGTGAATTGAAAATTTATGTTACCATTATTCATAGGTATACATAGGACATATGGTAACTATAAATAATTACCTTAAAAAATAATATCATATATAACGTTTCAGTGACTTGTTAATGAAATTATAGTTTTATTTACAATATATATAATAAATTCTATTGATTACTCGAATGACGCGCATTACTATTTCCAAATAACTTTGCTCACTTCGGTATAAAGCTACATTCACTCAAAAGTTACACCTTTAACTTGTATCAGCTATACAGATATAGTTCCTGCCACTATACCAACCACTTCAATCGAGCTTTAAAACTTCGCAGCTCGCTTTAAAACGTCGCACAACAACGTCAGGAGAAAAACAATCTTCTCTCGCAAACCGTCAACTCTGCGGTATATCCTCACTACTTTGTTACACCTAAACCTGTCGATGCCCCGCGCTGACCGCCTATAAATAATGCACGTGCATACCCCATCGTGACTCATACACGCACGAAAAGAGGAAGGGAAGGGAAGCGAGAGAGAGAAAGAGAGAAAGAGACAAATAACGATCAAAATGCAAATCGCTCGGCGATTTATCGCGCCATCTCTTCCCCGTCGCGCGTACGCGCGCGCGTCTTATATCACTTCGTTCTGACCCGCGAGAGAGTTCCTCGATCCTTCTCTCTCTCTCTCTCTCTCTCTCTCTCTCGGGTCTTTTATATTTCGAAGGCAGAAAGAGAGGGACACCTTCTGTCGAGATTTTAAGATCTCACAGCGGCGCCCGGGATCTGTCCTCCTCTTCTCTCCGAGCGACTGTCTCTGCTCTTTCTCTGGCTGCTGTGCCGCACGCGCATGCAGGCCCCTCGCGCTCTTTATCATTCGGTCCTCTTTTTTTTCTTCTGCTTTTGCACATTTTTTCCCGGAGCTTATCTCGACCCGCGTCGTGCCCTCTTCTTCGTTCACCTTTTATATATTCTTTTGTCGTATTTCAGTATCTTAATTTCTTTTTTGGCGGGGAGGGGGGGGGCTGATTAAATTCTGGTATAGTCGTTGGTTTACGGTTTCGTGATTTTTAACGCGGATATACTTGGAAGTTCAATATTAAATCAATTTATAAAATTTAATTACGCTTTCTTTGCTGGAAATCATCCTTTTTTCTCCCTTTACGAAACGATTTTTGGAGCTTTTTATTCTAGACATTTTTGGCGATTTCGGTCAATTCGTGTATAATACATGTATTTAACAAATGAAACAACTTAATCATGCGACTGCATTTCTATATAACACTCGTTAAATTTAGTTTAATTATGTAGAACAAATGATTCATGCTGTTCAGTCATACTTCAATCTGGTATAAATATTGCACTCTGATTTGTTTTTATTTTGAAATAATTGTTTTAGGAAAATATTTAAAATATTGAAAAATTACGATTAAAACCATAAAACCTGAAATTTTCGTATTATTTCATACTCACAAACAACGTTCAAGAAGTATTATCAAATACCCAAATTTATACTAACAAAAAAAAAGATGATGAACCATCCCAATCATAGTATTTCAAATTCACCGCTAACCCATTCACGATTAAATTTCTCCTATACCTCAATCATCATATACACATCGATATATAATTTTAAAATCATCCTAACCGTCTCCAGCCGCACGGAAGGGAAACTTCCGCAAAACATTCGTGCGGGAAGTCACGCAAAAAAATACTATCTCTCTTTCTCTCTCTCTCTCTCTCTCTCTCCATCCGCGGGCGGAGAATTTTAACGAATCCAGGAACGCGCTCGCGTCGATAATAGAATCCCCATAACGCGTTTTCGGAAGCTCGCCATAGTCCACCCCCTCGGCCAGCCTTCCGCCGTCGGCTAAACGAATTATGCGTAATTTGAATTTCGTTTGAAATTCAATCGATGACGCGAAAGGGTTGCAGCAGCTCGATGCGGTTTGCTATACTCGTTCCCCTTCTCTATGCACAAGCGAGTGTATATATGAGGGTATACACAAAAACACGCTCGCGCGCGGTGTTTCGGTACGCGGAGATGCACACGCGGCCGTTATAGGACACTGCACTATGCTCAAATGTGTTTTAGGATGTGTGTAGATATATAACGGCCGATGGATTTTATCGTTTGCCGCCTGGGTGACTATGTGTAACGACTGATTGGGATTGTGAGCGGCGTTTTTCGCGGGATCGTTTTGAGGTGCGCATTTATAACGAGAGATTTGTTGAATGATTTTGGATGGAGGTGGAATTTGACATTGACAATTTTCCTATCACGAGGTGTTGATATTTTTGGGGTTATATTGAATGGTTTTAAAAATTTATTGTAACTATGTTTCTTTTAGAATTGATTATATTAAAATGTTTGGTAATTAAAAATGTCAATCTGTAGTAATCTGCAAAAGTTGGTCTTTATGTTTTTACTTATACATGCCATGGTATTCTTACGGATGGAAAGAAAAATACATGTAACCATTTATTTATACATTATACAAATGTCAGATTTATAATTTATTTGAAAGTAAATAATAATTTTTCCCTTCTACTATCACAAAACTGAAGATAAACAAAACACGAAAGTTGTCGACAGTTTAATCAACCACTTAGCACATCATACCAAACGTACACTATTATAATAAATCTCAAACTTTCACACAACAATATATCCACACTAGCCCACCTTACATCAACGAAACCCTCAACATATTCTACCTATTACACTCAACCCTCCATATTTTTGTTTAATTAGCGACCGCATAAATACGTGTCCCTCCGACACGACACATACGCATTTCCTTACGCTTCATTTATCTTTGCACTCGCGTGCTGCATGTATATACGTTCGCTTTCACGTTCGTGTTATACGCGCACGAAACTCGAGCCTCTCTCACCATATTTTCATAATCTACAGTTGCACACATTCATCACAGGTATATCTATATACATACACCCGCGTGGTTCTCTCTTCCCCTGCGTGCGCGTATGTTTGCATTTCGCCCCGTGCGAATCCGCGAATAATTGGAAATATTAATTAATACAGGAAAATTCGTCGGCGAGACTTTAAACTCACGAGCGAATGTTGCTTTAATTAAACTAACGCTACGTACGTAGTCGTGGTAAACAAGCTTGGGAAAAAATATATTTCTCTTCTCGAACTTGTTGTTATGCCATTGTTTGTGATCCCGACGAGAAATGAAAAAATTTCATAGACTTGAGCAGTCGGATGCGATTAATCGCTAGGTATATATATATATATATATACGGAATCAAATCGACACGGGCACGGTACAGCAGCAAAGTGTTTCTCTCCCTCATGGGCGTCCGATAATTATCGGATAGCCGCAATAATGCCTTGATTAAAGCAAGCTTCGAGCGTGCGGGCGAGCGTGCAAATAAACCCTCGAGTCCTTTAACGAGCCGCGCGCGTGCGCACACGCGAGAAGAAACGATGCGACTGATCAGGCGTATGTGGTGATGTTTGCCGATTGCAGCAGCCAAGCCGGAGATTCAATTAGCTTGTGATGATGCGCCACCCGCACGTTGTTTCTACCTTTTCGGGGATGTGTATGTATAGGTGCAATGGTGCAGTGGGGATTGAACAATGAAGGAATTTTAATATAGATAGGTATAATTATAGTCTGGTTTTATATGGTTTTAAGTATATATGAATACGCGTTGAAGTATTAATTTATAGGAACGAATATTATGCTTTTTATAATACTCGAATATTATCAATTTATTTTTCATTATTTATATAATTTATATGGTTAGAACATTCAATTAATTATTCTGGCATACAAACATTTACATTTGCAGCTATTTAGTATATCTACCTTACATACGAATTTGTAATACACACGATCGTAATGTAATTTGAAATAATTATGCCACAATTATAATGCTTGTAATATGTTCGATTAATTCCTATGCAAACGCATTGGATATTATACTATGGATTTCGAATTATTTTTCTATTTATTGTGTTGCTCACAAAGCTTTAGCGTGAATCTTATATTAAAAAATAACTGTTATTTACTAGCAGATTAGCTAGTGGTTAAATTATCGATCTCCACTGTGTTTCATAATTACTCACAATATTTTCGAATATTTTCGCAATAATCAATATTAAAATTCAGGGAATGTCAGATCCATACACACATTTCTATACATCGAATTTCATTTTATTTAAATTTATTTTAAACATTTGCAAAATTATTGCAGGCATTCACTTATGGAAAAGACTTGAGAAACTGTGGATATACCTCTAAGAATAAATAAAAATAAATTAGAGCCTGTAAAAATAACGTAAAATACTGAAATTTTAGCAATTATATACATATTCTATACAGACTTCGACATTCCCTTGTCCACGCGAACTTTTGAATATTAATATTGACAGGGATTCGTCGATTTACCGTTAACATCGTTATTAATACCAATTAGAATCCCAATAAAAAAAAGTGTCGATCAAGATCTATACCCTCGCTCTTAAAACTCGTCACCACCGATAACATTAATCACCTCACTTGGATACTCGATAACCCACGTCTTAATTCCCGAAAACAGCGTTCATCCTGCGATTCCTCCTACCCAATCTCCCTTGAAACCTCGTTCCGATAAATCCCACAAAATTAACATATCTCTTTCGTCCTCTCTCTCTCTCTCACCACTTTTTCCTCCCATATCCCTCTGATCTCGCAATCAGGCCAGCAAGCGAGTGAGCGAGAGCCAAGAATCGCCCGCGCCGTGGTAATCCGTTTAATTCGCAGGCTGCAAGCTAACGAGGACGAACCTGGAGAGAGAGAGAGAGAGAGAGAGAGAGAGAGAGAGAGAGTGAGTGAGTAAGGTGTATATGTATGTCCTTTGTGCCGATTAACCCGTGTCAACTCGCCCGCGCGCGTTCCGTCAAAACTACTCGCCCGTGAATTCCTACCTACTGAACCTAACTAACAGACACATACAGACATACACATACATATACACGCACATGGTAGATCGAGGAGAGAGAGAGAGAGAGAGAGAGAGAGAGAGAGAGAGAGAGGTGTGTGTGTGGCCTAAATCGCCGGCAGAGATTAGCCAGTAGATCGTAGCTCGAATCCCGTCGGTGAGCCGAGAGACAGCCAACGGAGGTGTACAGGGCTATCTACGATTCCGAGTTTATCGGAGAGCTTTGAGGGCGGAGAGGTGAATAGGAAAGGGCAAGGCTTTTGTCCTATCCTTTGGTATGGGTTGGAAGGCTAAGGTAGAAGGAAATTGTTGGGTTTGTTTTAGCTAACGAGGATATTGACTGGGATATTTGAATGAGTGTGGAAGTTCATTTAAAAATTAGATTTTTTGCGACGTGGGTGTAGAGCCGTTTAATCAGTTCTTTGGTTAACTGGTAGAGATGAAATGTTATAATACATTAAGAGGATATCTGGAATTTCAGAAACTCAAGGTTCGCGAAAAGGTCAATGACAGAACATAATTATCGTTTCGAGATTGAACTACGAGATTGGATATGGAGTTTCTGACTGTTTCAATTGTTTCAGTTGAAATACGGTACTAAGACAGATAAAAACTTAGATGAAAAAATGACGACCAATTTGTTGCGCTGTCCCATTTAGTCATTTTTTACTGTTTCTTTTTACAATTATAAAGAACTATCACACGTAAAATAAGCTACTCGACAATTGTCCCCCAAATAAGTACAAAAAGTAGTACACCATCGTCCGCGCACAAAAAGCTTATTACAACCAAGAAGTTCAACCGAGGATCGATAAAAAAAACTCTTCATTCGCGAGAACTCACTCTCCTCGAATCAACGTTTATCACCTCATTCACCGTTACGCCGAGACGTTCCTTTAAGCCACTGGCCTGCGCGTCCGCGCGCTTCTTCGCATTCCTCGCGTCACAAAAACGCATTCCGACACAAAAGCCTCATCCTTGCTCCCAATACAAACGCGCGCATTCGTAACGGGTCGAGTGTACGAAGCGCCTCAATCAAGCTCTTATTTGGCAGGAATTAACCGGATTCCCGTGACCATACTGATGGTTTTCTCCTTCGAGTGGTACAGCTTTTAACGTCTCCCCAGAGGAGAGAGAAAGAGAGAGAGAGAAGTTCGTTATTGCGAGAGGTGAAAAGTGAAAATGGTATAGTGATGGAGAGAAAGAGAGCGTATTTTTCGAGCGAATGGTATTACGGTTATTGTTGTGAGCGTTCGGGAGAGATTTATGATTATTTGCTTGGGAAATTTAGTGCTATTCAGGGTTGCCATGTGTGCCTGGGCTTTTATATTAAGAAATTAAATCGACGTTGGTAAGTCTCGCATATATATAGCATTGTAGTGTTTACTTTGCCAAGAGAATCAGCAGTGAGTTTGCATTTAGAACACGCATTTATCTTACGTACGACGATAATAATTTTTGCATATTAACGTAATAATTTTATGTTCCTGTTTATTAAAATTTTAAGGAAATAATATACAATCAAACGGTTTATCATGATGCGATATAAAGACTGCGCAAAAAAAAATCTATTCATCCTTACGAAATAGCCTTACGAGTTATAAAATTCTTATCCAGATTCCACGTGTAAATACGTTTTACCCGCATAAATTCCACGCAGAAGGTATAAAAATAACCGTTCTTACAAATCATAAAACGAATCTTCATAAAAACGTGCCTGAACCATAATTTCCACACCCAACCCAGACGTTGCAAAAAAAAAAGAAAAGAAACCTCATCACACCATCTTTCTCTCACTCATACTGCCGTCATCAACAATAATAATCCAAAGTCGAATAATCGCACGAGCGCGAGCGGAGATGAGGCGTCCGACAAGAATATAAAGTAATTCCCGTGCAATCTCCTTCGACATTTCCTCTTCTCTCACACACACACACATATATAGCGCGACGGGTAAGAGAGAGAGAGAGAGAGAGAGAGAAATGCGACGAAAACGACGACGACGAGCAGCCGATAAAATTTTACGGCGCGCGATGCAAAAAGCCAGGATGAATTAAAAGGTAGTTTGACGCGCGCAACCCTTTTCGAATTAACCGCGCATATCTATATCTATATATATATATATATATCTATATATAT